>SJXQ01005192.1:92995-120906 GCA_006408695.1 Aepyceros melampus | reverse complement strand
AAGAAACTGCATCTGTCTAAGTTGGGGAGAGACTGAGTCTGCAGCTTGTAACCAGGACGCGCGGCTTCCCGCGACAGAGGCCAGGGCAGCGGCGGAAGGCCCTGCAGCAGGCTGGAGCCAGGCGCTGGGCGCACCCCGCCCCCGGACGCGCGGACCTGCGACCCCGGGGGAGCGGAGCGCTGCAGGCCGCACGCCCACCGCCCGCAGGCTGGCGGGGACCCGGGAGGGGACAGGCGCCATCGGACGCGGCAGACCCCAATCACAGGTCCTCAGGACCCCAGTCTCACGGGGAAGCTCGCAGTGCGCCTCGGCGGTCTGAGCTACCCAATCTGCTCACGTTTCAGACGCCGACTTACTTTCAATGACCAGTGCTGCCTGGTAACAGATTTAAACTGTTTTTCCACCTCCACTGTTTCCTATGACTCCTAGCCTAGACTAGGGCAGGGCCTTGTTTAGGCCTGTAACATTTGGGATTACCTTTTTAGCGACTGAGTGAAGTCGCTCAGTCGTGTCCGACTCTTTGTGACCCCATGGACTGTAGCCTATTAGGCTCCTCCGTCCATGGGATTTTTCCAGGCAAGAGTGCTGGAGTGGATTGCCATTTCCTTCTCCAGGGTATCTTCCCCGCCCAGGAATCAAACCCGGGTCTCCCGCATTACAGGCAAATGCTTTACCGTCTGAGCCACCGGCGAAGGGACACCAAAATTACTTATGCAAAACTAGCTGTTAAGTATACAGACTCGGAATAGAGACAAAATCACAGCAAATTACAAAACTTAACAATCTGATGAATACCACAAACATCACAAAATATAGGAAAATATTTTCATTGACTGCTTGATGTATTTTCACATTTTTCCTACATTGCTTCAACGGCATACCTGCTGATATCCTCTTCATATCAGAAGGACTTTTAAAAATCTCTCTCTATGGAGATGATAATTTTACTCCAGAATGACTGATCAGTGTTTTTTCAACTACTGATGTATTTTAAGAGTTTCATTGATTGATGAATTACAATTATTTTGGAAATGACATGCGTGTTAAGTTTGAGAGCTGCCATCTTTTGGAAACCGTTTTCAAGTTCTTTTCTACATATGAGTTTGGAATTTATAGCATTTCAGTTTTTTTCAGTGACTAGAAGGCAATGGCACCCCATTCCAGTACTCTTGCCTGGAAAATCCCATGGGCGGAAGAGCCTGATAGGCTGTAGTCCATGAGGTCGCTAAGATTCGGACACGACTGAAGTGACTTAGCAGCAGTAATATTTTAGTAACATAAATGCTCTCAACTATATTCATTTACCAGTTTTTCATTAATGTTCTTGTCATAAATGGCATATCACAGTATTCTGTGCTCTTCAATAATGTCAAATCAGTAGTAAATCTAAACAGTTTTAGTGTGTTTATGATTCACTCCTCTTCATTAATTGGATTATCAAACAACAGCCTAGTGATTTATTTGTATTCAAAATCTAACTCATGAATTACCACTTTGGTATAATCTGAAAAAGTATTTTGTTACAGTAAGTACCTTTAATGTCGAGATAACTTCTGATGTTTCATCCTCATGTTCATCACGCAGACCTTAGTAGCAAGACAGAAGAGGCTCGCCCTGTAAATTTAAGCTTGAATCCCAGCCCTGGACAGCTCAGCTTGTATTGCACTAGGAGCTGACAGATTTCCACCCTGTAGTTCTCTTGGGAAAGGAATCACAATGCATCTCGGGTGTCACAATGGCATCTGACGTGGATCTTTCCAGCACATCATGCCTTTGCAGTCTTGGTGCTTTTCCTTCCGCTACCACTCCAGGGCTCCACAGTTAAACCCACGTCGGGCACCACAGACGGGGACCTGAGCAAAGCTCAGACTGTGAACGTGCCCCCTGGAGTAGCTCAGGGGGTGGGAGTGACCTCTAATCCAGGACAGGGAGGAGGCACGGAAATTCATCTGCCGTCACCCAAGATCCTCGCTCTCCTCCTCTCCCTCAACATCCAAGTTCAACCCCGTCCTGTGACTCTCACCTTCCTAGTTAATAAACACTATTCACATTTACTGAGTGCTTGTGATTAGCCAAGAATGCTACTGAGCTCTCTGCAAGTGTTACCCTCCTTACACAACAGCTGGCCTCTGAGGTCAGGAGGCAGGCGTTCACCCCGCGTGCAGGTGAGCAAACTGAGGACACTGGTGGCCGGCAACCCACCCACCAGCACTCAGCCAGGAAGCAGGCGCCCAGGATCCAGGCCTGCGCAGTGGGTTCAACGAGGGCCCTCAACCCTGCCCCGCCGCCCCCCAGCGACACTGCCCCCGGCGACACCGCCCCCGGCATCGTGGACGTACACGCAGCCTTGCCAAGGACACACTCCTTCTCAGGGGGGCCTTCTGCTCACTCCGAGTCCGGCCATCCTGGGCAGACTCCATCAGCCCGCCAGTTTCTAGGGAACTCAAGATCATCTCAAGCTCCATCCTTCTGGTGGTCCCACGGCTGGCTGTCTCGGGGCCAAGGAGCAGGACGCCCCTGTGGCAGCCCTCAGCATGCAGCGGCACGGACGTGTTTCCGTCTCCATCACCGACTGCAGAGACCTGTGTGTGCCTGGCACAGCGCCTGGCACCGGCACCGGCACCTGCAGTATCTGTGGGAATACTGGTTTATTTCCCCCACAACAGCGCATGCAGGGAGTAAACACTGGCTTCCTCTAACAAGGCCTTGAGACAGGAGAAAGGGTAGGAGTGGGCTAGGTGTGTGCGATAGGGAAGGGGAGTCGGGGAAGGCAGTGCTCCCAGCCAGAGCACCAACACGCCAGGGCTGCAGGAGCTCCTGCCATCAAGGCCCAACACCAGACTGAGTATGGTGGGTGCAGCACAGCACTCTCCCTACCAAAAATTTAAACTTATAGTCAGATAAAAACATTTGGATTGGGAGGAGGGAGGGAGAGATGCTAAATGCTTCAAGTGCAAAGGGTACTCATTCATGAAAACACCCCATTTCAGAAGAGCTACCACTCAGTTTTACAAACTACTTAAAAGAAAGGTTCGTATCCATATTCAGTAGCTGATTGATAAAACAACTGGCCTTTGCAGGAACTCAGTGTTTGAAAATTAACATTCACAGGAAAAATAACTTCAGCATCAAATCTGAAGATTTCATAAACTGCTGAAACGAGCTTGGGTTAAACTATCAGAAATAAGCCCCGAAGGCGAGGTGGGGTCCTGCCTCTGCCATCCTGATGCTCCTCCTGTCCCTCTTCTTCTCCACCCGCCCTGAGCTGCAGGCCGGGGACTCCCCGGCCCTCTCTCCTTCTCGTTTCTGGAGAAGCAGGCTGACTTTACCCAGTGCCACCATCTGCAGAGGCAAAGCCGTGGCAAGGGCACCGTGTGCTCCACAAGGTGGGGCGGGCCCCCAGGTCCCCTCGCACTGCCAGGAGCCGCGCACACCACCCCGGGGGCGCGAGGCCAAGACACCAGGCCCACTCACGCCTGGCTGCGGGAGCTATTTCCTACAGGCAGAAGGTTCCTTTTTTCAATCAGGGTGGAAAGTCTATGTTCAAAATTCATCTTGCCTCCTAACTGCAGTCATTGCTCTGTTTCTTCCAGCATGCAGTCAGGCAATTTCATTCTCGCTCCTTTACAATGATCTCGGAGGAGCCTTTTCTCCACACTAATCAGGGCCCGTGTGGCCGGGGGCCTGGCTCCACTCACGCAGCCACTCGTGTCTGAACAGAAGCATGCTCTGCCAGCGTCTCCTGCCTCGGCCGCAGCCCCGTGGAGGGACACGGCCATCCTGCTTCCTCCTTGGTCGCCTCTGCTACACGTGCAGACAGCTCTTTGTCTTTCAGGTTGCTTATCTTTTTGTTGGAGTTATCCCATCATTCAGCCGAATGATTCGACCCAACAAGCTTGTAAATCAAAAATCACTGATTGTTCCTTTTCCACAGTAGTTTTTTAGGTACAAACGGTCTCAAATCTCCAATCAGGTCTTTACAATTTCTTTGTTCTTTGAATTGTGTCCCCTAAGATGAGCCGTTCTGTCGGTTCATCTCAGCCTCCGTCCCACACTGCTCACTTCCTCCTCACCAGGGACCCGGGTCCATGTGGCTGGCCTGTGGAGGTGCTGCCCTCCCTTCCTCTGCGCTGCTTCCCCAGACAGGCCCCTTCCTACACCGGCGGCAGGCAGCGCACACTGTCAGGAGGTGAGGTGGGTGGAGGTGCAAGGACAGAGACCAGGTGGGGTCCAGACCCTGCAGGGTGAGCGCTGCCCCGCAGGGTGCACTCTCTCCAGCGAGTGCTGCCCTCCAGGCCTGTTCTCCTGGCATGGCCAGTGGGCGGTCAGTCCAGCTACCTCGAGCCCTGCTTCTCTTCCGCCAGTGTCCACACTGAGCCACAGACAGAACGGCTGTCTATTTCCTTCGAGAGCACCCTGGAGGCGGGAGGGGCAGCCAGGGCACACTGACCAGAAGACCACCTCTACCGAACACGAGCCCACTCCTCAGACATGAGGCCGGCAGCCCCTGCAGGTCTGGGGGAAGGACAGCTGCCCCCCACACCGCGCGGCGCTGTCCTCGGGCAGCAGCTGCCGGCCACACACTGCCCGCTCCACCCCTGCTCCGAGCCAGGAGAGCCTGCTCCTGCCGCCCTGGCCTCGTACTGAGCACGGTCTGCAGACTCAACGCTGCTCCAGGGACCACAGGTGCACGCTGGTTAGCAGGCCAGCTCCCACGGAGCTTATAGACGCCCACTCAGCACAGTTCAGGCAGCACTGAGTAGGTACCCAGGGCAAACAGGACAGTGACAGGCAGCAGGGAAAACGGCTTCCCCTCCAGGCGGGAGCCTCTCTGAGACCAAGACGGAGACGAGGCAGCCAGGCAGGGCCCCGGGGGAAGGAGGCAAGGACACCTCGAAGCAGGACCACCTGGCAGCTGGCAGTGGCACACAGGCTCGAGCAGCAGGTGCCGGCGCGCACCGGGGCGAGAACAGGGTGAAGGGGCCAGAGGCAGGAGGGGTCAGATCGGGAAAAGGGCAAGGTGGGGATGGGGGCGCCTGGCCACTGTCACTGCAGAGGATGCAGGCGTGAGGTCGGACTTTAATCATATCAGTGAAGCGATTCTTTTATTGCATCTGACAAAAAACATCTGAAAAACTCCACTGTAAAACACAAGTTTTATGCTAGAAACGCTGCTTCCTGGCTTAGTATTTCAACGTGTATCTCTTGCTGTTTAGCCACTATGTCAGGCCCAACCATTCTGCGACCCCATGGACTGTAGCCCACCAGGCTCCTCTATCCATGGAATTCTCCTATGTATTTCTTAACAAAAAGAAAATGCTAATCACAAGCAAAACTTTCTAATCAAGGAACACACGTGGAAACAGCTTTTTCAGAGCGGAGTTTGAAGCTACTACATCTACTGGCTCAGACAGACGCAGCGCGTGATGACAGTCTCTCCATCCCCCAGACACCAGACTCTAGGGGTAACAGAGAAGTGACAAATTTCACATGCTACTACCCAAGCTTCCCACAAGATTAAAGAGCCACACCCTAATGGTCATGCCACTGAAATGATTTTAAATCATTTCACAGAAATCTACCTCCTATCAAACAATACAAACAATAAATCACACATTTGACAGATTCTAGAGGGCCAGAACAGAACTACAGTCTTCATAGAAAGTGACTGTTCACAGGGATGCGCTTTACGACAGCATGCCGGGGGCTTCTGACAGCAGACTGCATCTTCACGCAGCACTGTGTCCTGACACGGGCCGTGGTGAGCCCTGACTGACCAAGATCAGCGCCCACAGCCGGGGGCTGACAGAGGGGCTCCCAGGCCGCCCTGGCCCACTTTCTGCCTTGCTTCCTCTTGGGGTTCGTGGCTCAGCTTCACTGAAATTTTATAAAATCAGATTCTAATGTCATATAACCTAAATACTTACATCATCATCTCCCTTCGCATTTCAGAGCCCAGTAAGCATCTGTGTCGTCTGTAGACCCGTATGAAATGAAAACCTGGTATACAAACCACAAAGTCTATTCACTTCTTGTGATCAATGAGTAAGTTCTAATTTGCTCCTTTTATTAACAAAGGCGACTCTTAATAAAAACTTTTAATTGAAATTAAAAAATAAAGAATTTAACTGTGGTCACAGCTGTGCTTAAGAACAAGCACACCTCACCTCCCACAGCTCTTTTTAACACTCAGGACCACGGGTGTCAGCACCTGTACAGACAGCAGCACGCGGGGCAGAGAGACTGCCCGAAACTCCATCCCCGGCTCGACCCTGAAGGTCCCAGGTCATCTGGGTCTGGTCTGCAGCCATAACCGCCGTCTCAGTCCAGGGTGGGTCTAAATATGCCCAGCTTACAGATCTGAAATCAAAGTGCTGCTTCATGGCTTCAGAGGCATTTTGCTATTTAATGTTTCAAAGCATCTTTACAAATAATAAATTATAACTGCAATGAGGAGAACCTGTGAATAAAACTGCTTACACGGAACCAGGGTGGTGACCTCAAATGCATCAAGGACAATTCCACGAATTGATTCCACAAATCAAAAATCACAAGTACCTCCAGATTTCAATCTTTAAAAGGAGCAAAACTAAGGACACACACGAGGATTTTAATATAACCTAATGGTCTAACAAACCTCCCACACGGAAGAAAATGCAAAGCCAAGTCAGCCTATCAAGGGCAACTTACAGTGACGGGCTCCAGGCTGCAGATCTTCCGGGCCACAGGCCAGCTCCCCGCGGAACCACCCACCACCTCACCCTCTGACTGCAGACGCCCCTCCTGCTGCCGCCACGCCTGAGCCCCGGAGCCGTCCCGCAGGCAGCACGCGGAGCCGTGAATCTACAGCTTTACTGACGCCTTCGCGATGCGTTTAATACTGGCACTGTACCGGCTCCCTTCTTGTGAATTTGAGCCTAATCAACTTTCACAGAGAAACATGTACCTAAGCCAAATTAGGAATATTAAATCTTCCATACATGGGTTCAAATAGGAATTATTTTGTTTAGTATAATGAAAGGTTAATTTTTAAAAATATCTGTAATCTTTTGAAACACAAGGCACCGACAGGGAGCACATTCCAGCAAAGAGCGATTGTCTGGAGAAAATAAGGAACTGATCAGAGTCCCGTCCTCTGCCGCCCGGCGCGCGTGCTCTCGCGGGCCTAGGCGACGTCTTCCAGGTAATCGGCGACATCACTGAGCTGGGACACGGTCAGGTCCTGCGTCAGGTCGTCAAGCTGGTCGTTCAGGAGAAAGAAGAGAATCAGTGTCAGCAAGAAAGCAGTCGTGAGTGACTCTTGGCATGCTGCTGCAGCTGAAAACATCATCTTATACTCTACAGAGTGCCTGCCTGAAAAGTCCTCGTCCCGCGTGGAAACGCATACGTTGCCGCGCGTAAAACACAAGCCCGTGGGAATCTGCTTTGTGACAGGAGCGCAGCTCGGGCTCCGAGACGACCTGTAGGGCGGGAGCGGGGGTCGGGAGGGCGGGGACACATTCACACCTGTGGCTGATTCACACGACGCACAGCAGAAATCAACACTGTAAAGCAATTATCCTCCAAGTATATATATATTTTATAAAGTCCTCTTCCTCACTTTCTTCTTCCTATTTTGAAATTGGCGACGATAACAGAAGCTGAGCAGCCAGGGGAACTCGACATTAACAAGACTGACTGCTAAAATCACCCCTTTGTAGTTATGTTGGTATCTTTAAAGCAGTATTTTCAGGACTAATTAGGATGACATAAGGTGAAATGGTAAGAGAAAACAAATTATTACAACCTTATTAGGACACGGGATCAGGAGCCAGAGAAGGCGCTTCACATACTGCCACTTAGCCTCCAGGACAACCCGAGAAGGGAGGCATCAACACCCCCACCTCAGGAATAAGGAAACCGAGGATGGAAGGCTGAAGCTTGCGGAAGCAAACACATCAGAGCGTAAGAACGCAGGCCCAGTCAGGACACAATGCTGCCTGTGTCAAAGGCCTTTCCCCCGCGGTAGTCTGTGACACGCAGAGTCCTACCTCACTCTGCAAAGCAAACCTCACCTCCAGGTGGGGGCCACCCTAACCCGAGGCAGCCTCCCTCGGTCTACCGTGGGCACCAACACTCGACCCCGAGGTGCCGCCTGGCATCTCACACCTGACACACACCTGAGCACTGTGCTCTCGCCGACAGACAGCTCAGGTGTGGGTCTCCAAAGCCGAGTCCTGACTTTACCCCCGAGTGCCTGTGAGTGCGGTCTCATCCCCGGCCTGCTCAGAACTCGGAGTTGTGACTTTACTCGAGTGCCTGTGAGTGCGGTCTCATCCGCGGCCTGCTCAGAGCTCGGAGTCGTGACTTTACTCGAGTGCCTGTGAATGCGGTCTCATCCCCAGCCTGCTCAGGGCTCGCCGATACCCTGCAGCCAGTCTCTGCTTCAGCTCCGGCACTCATGGAGCTCCTCTGTGGGCACCTCCTCCCACAGGAACTTCTCTGATGAGGACCCCTTGCCTACACTGTCTACACCCTGAGGGAGTGGGCGCTGACCGTAGTCCTGACCTGACCCACTGAAGCGGACTTATGCCCACAGCAATGAAAGTCCCAGTAATAACACGAAGGCATTTCACAAGCAAAGCGGGCCAGAATTGAAAACATCCATGACAGGTATTGTTTTCAGATCTGGAGCAGAAAATCCCACCATAAACCTTTCCTAATTTTCAACTGCTTTTCTCCCAGCTTCTGAAGCCTCCCAGTGACTCAAGGCCTGGGGAAGCAACGGCATCGTACTTTATCACTGGTGTTGACGTCATCCATCTCCACAGAGAGGTCCTCCTCAATCTCTTCCCCGATACTCAGCTCACTCTTCTCTGAGCGATGGCTGGTACTAATTTCAGGGGGAAAAGAAACATCAGAACTCCAATGACAAGCATTTAGAAAGAGTAACTACCCTTCTTTCATGTTTCAGCTATCTTAATTCTTTAAATAAAATACAATAAACTACTACATGTCATTCATTCCATACATCCCACCTCACTTGATCCTCAGCTACCTCAGTAGCGGCAGCAGGAACAGCCCATCCATTTAACAGGTGAGAAAACTAAGGTTCACAACGGTGACTGCGCTCACAATGGGATAAAAGAAGAAAACCCAGATTTTTAACATTTCATTTCTCAAAATACTGTATGTTACAAGTGAACATGAATCCTAAATGGAAGAAAAACTATCAATTGCATAAAATCCTCACACTGATTTAAAATTTCTAATCATATCTACAACAAATATTACTTCCCAATTATTAGCCAAGTCATAGATTATATTTTATTTACATTTATAAAAAAGTTATTTGAAACAAAATATCAAGAAATGTCATCTGAAACAGAAAAAGAGGGCAATCTGTTTATTCCAATTGTAGACAATTCCCACCAGTGAGATGGGAAAGCGGACCAAAGCACTGGCAATCGTGACCACACTGCTTTTGTGGCCTCTGAGTCACCCCTTCAACTCTGGTTCCTCTTTGGGTTCTCATTAAGCTCTCTGAACATGATGAAGATGTTCTTATTCTAATGTGACATCAAAAACATGCTTCAAAGTCTAGGGACAGTTCTGGATTAACTCTCTTTAACTCACATTCAGTCAACACAAAAAAGAGAAGACAGACACTAAATAAGCACAAATGCGATTTTGTCATACTGTCTGTTCAGAAATTGTTGACAATTTATACATTTCTTGTCCAACCATTTTTCTTACCTATTAAAATCATCAACATAGTCATCTTCTTCTCCAGTCCCTGTAAGTTTAAGAAAACATACATATATATTTATAATAAACACACCTCATAATATCTACAGTCAGACATACATGTTTCCTTCAAAAACTACCCCAAGGCAGACAGAGTGAATAGTGGAAACCCAGCTAGGAGGGGACAGCCGGGCTGCACTCGGATTCGGGGAAACTAACCACCCCCTCACTCGCTAACACGGGGGGACAGCCAGGCTGCACTCGGATTCGGGGAAACTAACCACCCCCTCACTCGCTAACACGGGGGGACAGCTGGGCTGCACTTGGATTTGAGGAAACTAATCACCCCCTCACTCGCTAACACAGGGGGGACAGCCGGGCTGCACTCGGATTCGGGGAAACTAACCACCCCCTCACTCGCTAACACAGTGGGGGACAGCCAGGCTGCACTCGGATTTGGGGAAACTAACCACCCCCTTACTCGCTAACACAGTGGGACAGCTGGGCTGCACTCGGATTCGGGGAAACTAACCACCACCTCATTCGCTAACACAGCGGGGACAGCTGGGCTGCACTTGGATTTGGGGAAACTAACCACCCCCTCACTCGCCTCCAGCTTCTGCAGCCGATTCCAGGACAAAACAGCCACCACAATGTGCTGGGGCCAGCGATCAGTTGCTGACCTCCTGATTCTGCAGCAGCTGATCCCCAGGCCAAATCTGCCTACAGCCTGTTCCGTGCAGCCTGTGAGCTGACAGTGACTTTTACAGTTTTCAGTGACTGTAAAAACACCAACACTCGACACAGACTACACGTGGCCCACAAGGCCTGAAGTACCCACTTTGTCCCTCTGCAGAGTTTGCTGACTTGTGCTTTAAACATGCGAAGTGCCCGTCTGTGAACACAAGCACCTTTGTCTAACATAAGGAGCTCCGGATAGGCTGACTGGCCCTTCACTGAAGATTTTATTCTAAAAAACAATCACCTGAAGGTAACCAATACTGAAACTGGAGATTCAGTTACCTAGTCCAAGGGATCCAATTCTATCGGTAACCAGTTTAAGATCTTTTAGAATTGCATTTCCCCTTTTACCTGTGAACCGAAAAAAGGTTCACATTAAATTGTCTGTTAGAATACAATAGTCTAAACAACGTCAACTTTTTTTTTTCAGGGTCTGTTGACACATGATAACTGAACACTGATAAATTACGAATTGTGGCCAATTACACCGCATTATTCATTATACAATACAATATGCTTACACTGTGCGTCACACACCCCTTCTAACTCCACATGACTGCAACATACAGGCCTTCTGTTGCCATACTACAGTCTTTATTGGAACTTGGCAATCGAAACCATTTTTACCCAACCATAAGAAGCCCTACTGGGTTTCTGTTAAACTTCTGCCTTTCGCTTCAATTTAATGGCTATTTCGCTTACTAAGCTCATCTCCTCGCCAGCTCCATTTCTCAGCCCTCGCTCTGAACGTCCTCTCTCATCACTACTCCCAAATAGTGCCAAGAGCGGCACGATCATGGCATTCTGGACTCCTTCCCTGGGGGTGACAGGGCCACAGGAAAGGGGAAAAGGAGGGGAACTGACGTGGCAGTCTGACAGACACGTGGTGAGCTTACTAGATGCTGAGAGAAGCCACAGACCACCTCCTGTGCATGCCCTGGGGAATCCATCGCGCGCCACGCCTCACGGAAGCTCAGCAGCTCGACGTGCAAGCTCAGTCGTGTCCGACTCTGTGCCCGGTAGACTGTGGCCTGCGAGGCTCCTCAGTCCAGGGGATTCTCCAGGCATGAATGCTGGAGTGGGTTGCCATTTCCTTCTCCAGGGGATCTTCCTGATCCAGGGATCCAACCTGCATCTGTTACGTCACCTGCACGGGCAGGCACGTTCTTTAGCTCTAGCGCCATCTGGGGAGCCTAGTTGCACTCCAAGATTATGCAAAATCCCAGAGCAATTTCCTAAGAAAGATCTACTCAGAGGCAAGTTTGTGCTCTAAACACTGGCAGTCAGACCCTGTATCTACCCTGATACAGCCCACAAGCCCGTCCACATGCTTACTGCACGCTTAAGGCTGTGCCTTTAAACTCTGGGTCTCGTCACCATCTGTGTGCAGCAAGGCCACTCCCTGTCGAGCTGACAATCCCCCTCTTGGCTACATATAAAAACACATAGCTGATCCAGATCTCCAAAGCCAGACGAGCATTCTAACATTCTATAATGATTACTGTGGTATGTACAGAATCTCTAGCACAAACTTTAAAAAATTAATTGTACTTGAATCCTACATAAGTCATTTCAAATGTGCAGCAAAAGAGAGATGGCTTAAAATTATGTCTATGTACTATATAAGACAGCTAAAAACTCAATTTTCTAAAAGTATCTTCATGGCATAGAAAAAGCAGAATACAAAACAGTATAGAAAATATGACCAGATTCATGAGAGATTTTAAAAGTAACAAAATATTAACAGAAAATATCACTGAGTAGCAAAACTATAGGCTATTCTGATGATTTTACATAATTTTCTGAAAAAATAAGTGATTATACACAATTAGAGGAAAAATAGCAGCAGCCTTCAAAGGGCATGTCTTCAATCAGCAAATCTAGAACTTTCAGACACTCACTTTCAGACTCTTTCAATGAAGGGGCTCCAGCAAGGGAGCTGAGGCCACTTTTTAGGGGGGGCGCATCAGAGAGCGACGCAAGGCTTCCCGCTTGCTTACTGGGTTCACTTCTCCTGACGGGAAACAAGCATACAGTTAATGGGGTTCTTACACGCTGCCCCTAACACACAAGCAACTTGAATACGTCTCAGAGGCCACACGGGGGCTGGGAACTGAAGAGTATACATGTCACAGATGGAAGCCAAAATCTATACCCGCAAGGCAAAGTAGACTAAGAATCGCTGCAAACCATCGCCTATCTCCAGAATTTTCTCCCACAAACGGACCTGCCCGTCTCATCAGCTTCACGTCTGTGCTTTCACTGGGAGCTGCTTCAGGGGCCCAGAGATGCAGGCAAGGAACAGCCCGGGAGCCAACGAGCAGAGCACGGCACTCCAGACACAGCCCTGCCGGCCGGGCCACAGACGACCCCGCCAGCTGACCCCTGCTCAGAGCCGGGACTGCCCGCCTCCCGCGGATGTCTGACAACACACCTGGCCCGCCTGCTCGCACTCTGACACCGCGCCCTCTCACCCCTCCAGCACTCCAGGAGTCCCGTCCCTCTCTGACCTCATTTCCAATTTCCCTCTTTAATACTTGGTTCTTCTTAGCAACATACAGGCATGCTGCTATTTCCCACCAGGACGCTTCTCACCACGTGTCCCCTCCAGCTGCCACCCATGCCCTCTGCGCCCCCCACAGTCAACTCAGCAAGAAACCACTCGTCCCCGACAGCCCTCCACCCTCAGGCTCTCGAGCCCAGCCTGACCTGCCCCAGCCTGGCCCGCCTCAAGCAGACTGCCTGGGAAGGGCCCCCTTGAGGAGACTGCCCGGGAAGGCCCCGGGCAGCCTGTAGGCGCTGAGCACGGTGTGACACTCGCCGCCCACCCTGGCCTCGTCTCCTCGTCCCCCGGGTTCCTTTCCCGCCGCAGCGCCCTTCCTCAGGAGCCCTTCAGCTCCCCCGCCGGGCCTTTAGCTCAGAGGGATGAGTCTTTCCTGTCTCCTCTAGCCCAGACCTCTGCCTTCACACCCACGCTCACACCTGAAAACACACTTCTTCGCGTCAGCAACCTTCTTAAATTAGCAGGCAGGAAGTGGAGTCCAGACGGCCACACGGCCCCCTGTGCAGCCAGCCTTGCTCTCTCCACCCTTCACCTCCGTGACAGCAGTGCCCGCCTTCCAGACCCTCAGCCTGAGGTGGCCTGGCCCTGCTGTGTCCCGCACACTTGCCGGCAAAGCCCTGTGGATCCACATCCAGAACACATCCCTAGCCAACTATCCTCAGCACGTCCACCTGGCTCACCCCACAGCTTCCGTCTGCAGACCCAGCAGCCAGATCCCACCACAGAGCAGGTCTGTCCCGATCACCGCTGCTCAGAACCCGGGCTTCCAGAACCCTCACGGCAGGGCCAGGCCTGGCCGTGTCGCTCCCCGGGTCCGAGACCACCTCCGACAGGCACCTTGGCCCAGGGCCTCAGGCCCGCCACACCGCGACCTGCACGGCCTCCTCTCCCCTCCTCCTGCTCCAACACCTCGAGACCCAGAGGCCCCCACACTCGCACTCCTGCCCTCACGGCTCAGCTCCCTAACGCGGCTGCGCCCCGACACGGTGCCTGCCATCCAAGTGTGAGTTCCCAGAGGCAGAGCCTGGCCTGCCTCATCACTGCTGCGCCCGGCACGCACCACACCCCTACCTGCTGAAATCATTCATGTCCAGGTCTTTTAAAATCTGGACTCTTTAAGCCCTAAAAGGCTTTAAGGACACAAAATCAGATTTATGAATTCAATAATTATAGGCCATTGGTAGCTCATTTTCTTAAACACAAAATAAAACCTGTAGAAACTCCATTTCTAAGCCTTGGGTCTGATAACATAAAAGCACAGGTTACTCACCAACCGTAGCTGCTTCTGGTTTAGGAACGGGGTCATCAAAGAAAGAATCCCCTTCCAGGTCATCTTCATCTGGACCGGGGCCCGCTTTGGCGCTGACATCGAGACTGCTGTTGTTTAACAAGGACCCGACTTTAGTCTCGTGGGCCAGCAAGTGAAGACCGCTCCTGCTCTTCTGTTCTGAGGATGAGACACTGGTGTCGCTGTGACTAGCATCACTGCTGGCCTTCTAGAAGATGGAGGAAAAGACAAACGTTCTTGGCGACGTCAGAGTTAGTTTACAACTAACTTCTGAAGGGGAGGAATGTCCAACATGTTCGTGCCGTTCCTTTCCTCCCTCCCTCGCGGAGATGCCTTCACCTAGCCCCCTCATAAACAAACTCTCCCATTTCCTCCCACATATGTACCCCTGCTTCATAAATTGCCTGAGTATGTTTTCAAATGGCAAATGGAGAGCACAATAAGGAGGCAAGGAGGAGCGTCACCATCAGCACATCACAGAAATGAACCCAGGAGGAAAACAGAGTGCACGTCAGGAAAACGCACAATCTTCTACCCAGTGCCACATGCCCAGGGCATCAGATCCAAGTCTCGCGAGTGACGTCACCACGCTTACTTCAGTGACTGCCTAACCCACACCTTCCTTGCACGTCCATGGACGCATGTTTCTATGGGAAAGTTAAGTGTCAGTCACTCAGCCATGTCCAACTCTGCGACCCCATGGACTGTAGCTCACCAGGCTCCTGTGTCCATGGAATTATCCAGGCAGGAATACTGGGGTGGATAGCCATTCCATTCTCCAGGGGATCTTCCCCACTCAGAGACTGAACTTGAGTCTCCCGCATTGCAGGCAGATTCTTTACCATCGTCACCACAGGGAAGCCCCATGTTTCTATATGCCTCAAAGCAACGCATTCATCCTTACTCTTGTCCTACTGACCTGGTGATGTTAGCACAAAATGTGTTTCTTGTTTTCAGTCAGCCCTCTCCTTCACAAGCAAATTTTATTCTATCCTTGGTCAGATTTCTTTTTCCTTGAGACACGTCTATGTCAACAATAAAAATGATAATGAAATCAAAAACCAGGATAGCAATAATAAAAGGAGCTATCATTTATGGAAAGCTTTCAAATGTCTCCCATGGTCGCCTGATTTTAATCCTCAAAGTAACTCTATGATATGTGGACAGGTTCTGTTTTCCCTGCCGACAAGGAAAAGGAGAGGCATCTCAGTCACTGGCCCAGGCCTCCGGGGGGCTAAGGGGCCTGCTATCAGAGTGTGATTCCAGAGGTTACGCAAAAGGCCTACATTCTCTGTTCAGCTGAGTCACAGGAAACTGCAGTTTGTATGGGTTGGATTTAGCCCTCCCACTGCAGAGGGCAGCACTGAGGAAGCTGCCAGGTGTGTGAGCAGAGTGCTCTCCTGAGACGCGGGATACGCAACGCAGCCTGTACTGTGTGTGTGCTCAGTCGTGCCTGACTCTGCAACCCCATGGATCCCATGCAGCCTGCCAGGCTCCTCTGTCCATGGAACTCTCCAGGCGGGCTGCCATTCCCTTCTCCAGGGGATCTTCCTGACCCAGGGACTGAACCCGGGTCTCCTGCATTGCAGGCAGATTCTTTACCATCTGAGCCACCAGGGAAGGACCTGTACTCTACTACTCTGTAGTTTTAAGATATTTAATGTTCTCAGGCATGAATTCCCTCAAGAACTGAACCAGAGTAGTTTTTCCAAGTCAAGTTACCACGAGTGAAGAAAAAAGGGATAAGCAGTTGGGGAAAAGTTGCTGACTACTGAAGCAGGGCAGTGACAGTGTTATAACTGATTCACCAGGATGTTACGAGACACCAGGATGACTGCACTTTTAACACGGGTGTGGCAGGGACTGTGCAGGGTACACACCAGCTAGAGGCCATGACTGGGCGACAGCAGGGAAGACACACGCTGCGCATTCCGTGTTATTAATGTAGAGAAATAAGTAGGTGTGAAGAGAGATGTCTGGGGAGATAAACACTAAGTTACCTCCCTTTCAGACAACACAGGATATTTTCAAAGAACACAACTTTTCAAATTTCCTCACAATCTTCTTGAAGTTTTCCTGTTATTATTAGTTACAGAGACATATCAACCACTTATTTATTTCTTAATGAGATTCATGCCATTATAATTTCTGATTTACAAATGTTTTAAAAGATTTGTATCTTTTCAAATACACATTAGGAAATAAATACCCTGAATTATTCTGCTATTTAAACACATTTATGACTATAGATACTGAGACAGTATCTCCTTCAAAACACCCCTGAGAAAACTCAAAAGGTGCCTGGCCTGAAATAGCCACACACAGACGTAAAGCATGTTACAAACAACAATCACCATCTCAAAGCCTCTCTTCTTGTGAATTCACATTGTCAACGTAACTTAAGCTCATATGATGAATTATCTGAACTGAGTAACTAATATGTCCATGCTTATTTTTGACAAGTTTTAGCAACATTCTTGCTATGAAATAAAAGACTAGTTTTAGGAAGACAACTTTCATGGCATAGCACATTATGATGTTCAACATAATACATACATACTTTTAAAAATAATAACGAATAATAGTTCTATTTATCTATAGAGTAAAAATTAAACTTTAAAAACATTGAAACTTCATTGGAATGTTCCCAAAATCAATTTCTAAATCACACAGGAATGTGTCATTACTTTATAACTGGCTCTTTTTTTTTTTTTTTTTTTAACCAAAAAGACCATTATCTAACTGGGTTACTAATGAATTCACTAAACTTGATTCCACGTTATTTTTTATTATTAAACAAAAAAGGAAATCCACAAAACAAAAGTACTGCAAAAGTGTGACCAGAAAAAAAATCCTCTGACAATGGTTTAGATTTCACACCAGCACCACCCTAGAGGCCCTGGAGACTATCATCAGTTAAACTGTGTTCCTACAAAAAGTTCAGTTCACTTCAATCGCTCAGTCATGTCCGACTCTTTGCGACCCTGTGGACTGTAGCATGCCAGGCCTCCCTGTCCATCACCAATTCCCGGAGTTCACCGAAACCGATGTCCATTAGTCAGTGATGCCATCCAACCATCTCATCCTGTCGCCCCCTTCTCCTCCTGCTTTCAATCTTTCCCAGCCATCAGGGTCTATTCCAATGAGTCAGCTCTTCGCATCAGGTAGCCAAAGTATTAGAGCTTCAGCTTCAGCTGTTTCAATGAATATTCAGGACTGATTTCCTTTGGGATGGACTGGTTGGATCTCCTTGCAGTCCAAGGGACTCTCAAGAGTCAACACCACAGTTCAAAAGGATCAATTCTTCTGTGCTCAGCTTTTATAGTCCAACTCTCACATCCATACATGACCACTGGAAAAACCATAGCCTTGACTAGATGGATCTTTGTTGCCAAAGTAATGTCTCTGCTTTTGAATACGCTGTCTAGGTTGGTCATAACTTTCCTTCCAAGGAGTAATTTAATTTCATGCCTACAGTCACCATCTACAGTGATCAGGGGGCCCAAAAAAATAGTCAGCCACTGTTTCCACTGTTTCACCATCTATTTCCCATGAAGTGATGGGACCAGATGCCATGATCTTAGTTTTCCGAATGTTGGGCTTTAAGCCAACTTTTTCACTCTCCTCTTTCACTTTCATCAAAAGGCTCTTTAGTTCCTCTTCAATTTCTGCCATAAGGATGGTGTCATCTGCATATGTGAAGTTACTGATATTTCTCCCGGCAATCTTGATTCCAGCTTGTGTGTGCTTCTTCCAGCCCAGCGTTTCTCATGATGTACTCTGCATAGAAGTTAAATAAGCAGGGTGACAATAAACAGCCTTGACGTACTCCTTTCCTGATTTGTAACCAGTCTGTTGGTCCATGTCCAGTTCTAACTGTTGCTTACTGACCTGCATATAGGTTTCTCAAAAAGGTCAAGCAGTCTGTATTCCCATCTCTTTCAGAATTTTCCACAGTTTATTGTGATCCACACAGTCAAAGGCTTTGGCATGGTCAATAAAGCAGAAATAGATGTTTTTCTGGAACACTTTTTTTTTTTTGACAATCCAGTGAATGTTGGCAATTTGATCTCTGGTTCTCTGCCTTTTCTAAAACCAGCTTGAACATCTGGAAGTTCACAGTTCACGTATTGCTAAAACCTGGCTTGGAGAATTCTGAGCATTACTTTACTAGCATATGAGATGAGTGCAATTGTGCGGTAGTTTTGAGCATTTTTTGGCATTGCCTTTCTCTGGGATTGGAATGAAAACTGACCTTTTCCAGTCCTGTAGCCACTCCTGAGTTTTCCAAATTTGCTGGCATATTGAGTGCAGCACTTTCAAAGCATCACCTTTTAGGATTTGAAATAGCTCAACTAGAATTCCCCAGGGACAGGGAAGCCTGGTGGGCTGCCATCAATGGGGTTGCACAGAGTCAGACACGACTGAAGTGACTTAGTAGCAGCAGCAGTAATTGGAATTCCATCACCTCCAATAGCTTTGTTCATAGTGATGCTTCCTAAGGCCCACCTGACTTCACGTTCCAGGATGTCTGGCTCTAGGTGAGTGATCACACCATCATGATTATCTGGGTTGTGAAGATCTTTTTCGTACAGTTCTTCTGTATATTCTTGCCACCTCTTTTTCCTATCTTCGGCTTCTGTTAGGTCCATACCATTTCTGTCCTTTATCGAGCCCATCTTTGCAGGAAATGTTCCCTTGGTATCTCTAATTTTCTTGAAGAGATCTCTAGTCTTTCCCATTCTATTGTTTTCCTCTATTACTCTACATTGATCGCTGAGGAAAGCTTTTTTATCTCTCCTTGCTATTCTTTGGAACTCTGCATTCAAATGGGTATATCTTCCCTATTCTCCTTTGCTTTTCACTTCTCTTCTTTTCACAGCTATTTGTAAAGCCGCCTCAGATAGCCATTTTGCTTTTTTGCACTTCATTTTCTTGAGAATGGTCTTGATCCCTGTCTCCTGTACAATGTCACGAACCTCTGTCCATAGTTCATCAGGCACTCTATCAGATTTAGTCCCTTAAATCTATTTCTTACTTCCACTGTATAATCATAAGGGATTTGATTTAGGTCATACCTGAATGGTCTAGTGCTTTTCCTACATCTTCAACTTAAGTCTGAAATGGCAATAAAGATCTGAGCCACAGTCACCTCCCGGTCTTGATTTTGCTGACTGTATAGAGCTTCTCCATCTTTGGCTGCAAAGAATATAATCAATCTGATTTCGGTGTTGACCATCTGGTGATGTCCATGTGTAGAGTCTTCTCTTGTGTTGCTGGAAGAGGGTGTTTGCTATGACCAGTGCATTCTCTTGGCAAAACTGTATTAGCCTTTGCCCTGCTTCATTCCGCATTCCAAGGCCAAATTTGCCTGTTACTCCAGGTGTTTCTTGACTTCCTACTTTGAATTTAGTCCCCTATAATGAAAAGGACATCTTTTTTGGGTGTTAGTTGTAAAAGGTCTTGTAGGTCTTCATAAAACCATTCAACTTCAGCTTCTTCAGTGTTACTGGTCAGGGCACAGACTTGGATTACCATGATATTGAATGGTTTGCGTTGGAAATGAACAAAAATCATTCTGTCGTTTTTGAGACTGTATCCAAGTACTGTATTTCAGACTCTCTTGTTGACCATGATGGCTACTCCACTTCTTCTGAGGGATTCCTGCCCGCAGTAGTAGATATAATGGTCATCTGAGTTAAATTCACCCATTCCAGCCCATTTTAATTCACTGATTCCTAGAATGTCGATGTTCACTCTTGCTATCTCCTATTTGACCACTTCCAATTTGCCTTGATTCATGAACCTGACATTCCAGGTTCCTATGCAATATTGCTCTTCACAGCATCTGACCTTGCTTCTATCAACAGTCACATCTTCAACTGGGTGTTGTTTCTGCTTTGGCTCTATCCCTTCATTCCTTCTGGAGTTATTTTTCCACTGATTCTCCCCTGTCCCCCAAAAAGGGACATTGTAAGCCTAATGCGCAGGACTCAAGAAATGTGCCCTCCTTTACAAACAGGGTCACTACAGATGTAACCAGCTATGAGGAGGTCATGGAGGAGGAGGACAGGCCTCTAAAACAATACCCCTGGTGTCTTGATGAGAGAGGACAGATGAACCAGGGGGACGGCCCCATGAACGTGACAGCAGAGACGTGGGAGACGTGTCTACATGCCAGGAGCACGCAGGAGGGCCAGGAGCCACGAGAGGCTGCAGAGAGGCAGGAAAGGACTCTCCTTCCCACCTCAGGAGGCAGCAGTCTTGAGCCACCCTGATCTCAGACTCCAGCCTCCAGAGCCGGGGACAATGCACGTCCACTGTTCTGAGCTACCACTTTTGGGGATTTTGTTAAGCAACCCTGGGAACTAAGAGGTATTTATAATAAACATCTAAAACATAACAAAGTTGTGTCTTTTCTTAACAGAGAGAGGCCTACTGCCCAGCACCATGGCAGTCATTTGGGTGAATGTCAGGACTAATACACTATAAGCTAAACTACAGCAAAACTCTAAGAAAACTTTAGCGGACGATTCATTTTCTCTAGAACACTTACACATTCAAGACTTTAATCTTTTCTACATTAACCGAAAATTAGCATCATAGAGAAGTTTCACAGAGAAATTACTGTTTTCCCAGTAGCTGAAAACTCAATTATTAGACTTGTTTTAAAAACCTGGAAGAAAACAAACTTGCTTTTCTACACTAAAGGCTTAATCTGCACTGTTCCTAAGAGAGAAACACAAAAGCCAAAGGACTATCCCAGCTCTGCAAAAGCATTTCAAAGTATTTGTCTGGCTTTAATTCCCCTCTGCGCCAGGGCCTGGCTCCCCTCCCCTACTCGCCTGGACTCTTCACCACTGAGCCGCCTGGGAAGGCACATCAACATAAGGCTGGGCTTACTCCAGAATTCCAAAAATAAGGAACAAATTAGAACTTGAGGCCAAAAAAAAAAACCTCAACAAAAATTAGTTTTAAAACACCTGAAAACAATTATAAACACATAGGATAACCTTTGATGCTCCATTTAATGTGATGATTGAAACTGCTTGATGTTGAAAACAAACAAACCAGCTAACATCTTATTCAGTCTTTTCATCTAAATGGTAAAAACCTTTGTGGAGCCTACCAATTCTGTTGGGATTTTGATATCTTTTCCAGACAACTAGCACCATGCTTGGTACAGCAAAGCAGTTCACAATTAGATTATTACAGCCACGTTGCAGACGCTAACACACGCTGAAAGTGTCTGAGAAAAGAGACGCCTCCCATCTGGCATTTCTGGGCCTTGTATTCCTCCTCACCATCCATTCTTCACTGTCTCACAACAACAACAAAACCAGGAACATGACTTTTATTTCTACTAAATTAGTCCAAAACCTTAGATTTTGCGATGTATATTAACAGGGTTACAGCAGCAGTAAGCACAAACTAGCCATCCGTATGGCTGACTGTTCACAGTTCATTCCTGGGATGAACATAGCATCTCTGGAAAGAGCCACGTTTCTGAATGAGCATTAATACTCATGCCTTACCGCAGGCAAAGCAAACAGGCAGGCAGGGCAGCTCTCCCCGCTGGGCGCCCGGGCCTGGGCTCTTCACGGCTGGGGTGGCACACCCAGATGAAGGTGCCGCCGCCTACGGGGTGAAGGGCTCCCTCTGGAGCCTGGCCGTGGGCTCCCCCAGACCATAGGCAGCTCGCTATCTGGGTTGTTAGGATGTGGAGAGTGTCGGGCCACTTCAGGGTACTGGGCACCTGCTGCGTGCACAGGGCGGAGCAGAAAGGCAGGGGCAGGAGAGGGACAGGCTCGTCTCTCAGGCTGGAAGCAGGCAACACGGGGACAGCACAGGCTCCTCGTAAAAGCGACTCAGACGCGAGCAGGAGGGAGAGGGGAAAGCCGTTTCCAAGTGACTGAGCAAGTGCTCTGGGCTCAGGAGTACAATCACAAAACAAGAGGGGCGAACTTGCAGCCTGCAACTCCAGCATCCAGGCGGACAGACTCTCCAGTCACCCCTCAGAGCACGCAAGGCCCTGCCCAGAGCAGAGGAAGCGGGACGTCTGGACCCCAAGGCTGCGATCAGCACACAAAGTGAAGCGCATCTCCTAGGGGGTCTGGTTCTACACATCAACTTCTTTCAAATGTTCTAGCTTCTTTACAACTCATGCACCAACAAGAGTTTAAAATGCAACACTACAAAATGTACTTTTAAAAAAGGGCAAGAAGTTTATTTAAGACATCTATAAAAAAAATTCCAATTTATATTTTCTATTATTTTTCTTAAGGTCTGTCTCACCTCTGCCATTTGACCATAAGCTGCTTCAGGGAGGATCTGTGTTAAATCTGTCTAGCTCTCAGCACTGAACACTGAAGACTCACTATGTAAATGTTCAAACATACTCCAATACATTTTAAAACATCTTCTCATGAACAAATATAACAGGAACTTACCATGGAAACCACTAGAACTAAAGCCAGCTAACACAGCAAACACAACTTTTCAAAACGCTTAAATTTTAGAAGTCTTGAACTCAGTGAAAAAAATCTGTACATAAACTAAGACTCAACAAGGATTAATGACTCACAGAACTAAACGTTAAATAACTTGATTTTATTCTAAATAAGTGTAAGAACTACATTGGCAATTGATAATTACTCCTGAGAATTCAATATTTAAATATTATAAGCAGCACATCTACCAACTTATTCAAAGTCTGAGACCTTTTGGGGAGGAAAAAAAGCAGCCAAGGCAGGGACCCAGCTGGTCCCCGAGTCCATGTGGGCTGGCACTTGGAGAGCCAGGGCTCGGAGAAAGGCTAACAGACATGCAGGGCTGACAGCTGTTCAACATGAGCAGAGTGTCCTGAAGGACACCAGGGCTGGCCTTTCAGTTACCAACTACAGCTTATCTAAAGAGAAGTCTGATGCTCTAATTTCCTTAGATAAAAATCAGAAGGTTAAGAATACACAGGTGACCATCCACTTAAGAGGAAAGTAAATTAAGAGGAAGGTATATTCAACTTTTTCTGTTGCCAACAAATCAAGGAATTTTCAAGGCCAAACTGAGAGCAGAGTTTTAAAATACAACAACATGATTTTCACTGGGTAAAGATTGGAAGTCAAACTACTTTTTCTTTTATGTCACCGTGACTTTGGCATATTCTGATCGTAGATACAGAAAGTGGTATTCAAAAGGAAACGTAGCTCTAGGCCGAGGGGAACTGGGCACCCAGGGAGGCCCACAGGGGGCTGGCGGTGTGCCCGCCCAGCCGCTCTCCTCCTCGCCCTCCCGCGCGTTACCTTGGCACCAGACTGCTGCCCGCTTGTCTTCTTCTTACCTTGTCCTTTATACCTTGGTATCTGAGCATGAGAATAAAACGACATTTTACCACAAAATAGAAACCTTTAAAAGTAAACTGATTCATACCAAACTAAAAAAGATTCCTATGAGAAAATGTCTTAAAAATGGAAAATCTAATTAATATATTCTTCTTTGCAACACTTTTTTAGCCTTTTCTTGACACTCTTCCTAAACTCACGCTGCAGTTCATGTCCAGCAGTCATGGGGTCACACGTGGGGCCCACAACCTCACCCCACCTGGCTCCCCACATGAGACTCACTCCTTCCCACTTTGGCCAAAGGCACTCAGAGAAAGCCAGCCTTCCGTCCTCGCCGCTTCCTTTTGGAACAGGGGGGAAGCAGCATGAGCTCGTCCGGCCGGGCCACGGCTTCCCGGGACCCCTGGAGCTCTCCAGGCTGGCGAGGTGCCCTTCCTGAGAGCCCCAGACACTCAGAGAGCTCAGAGAGAGAAGGAAGCTGGCCAGAAAGGGGTGGGCGAAGTACTGGGATCCTGAGTCAAGATCCTGTAGGACTAAAGAGGAACTGCATTTTAACTGCCAGCAGCATTCCTTGTATCCACAGCCCCAAGCAGCCCCAGCAGAAATGAGCTATGGTGTCCGAAGTGCCCACTGCCCCCACAGGCCTAGGTGCGGACGGAGAGCCCAGGCAAAGCTGAAGACCGTCAGAGGGTGGATGGGGACCACCTGGGAACAATCAAGCGTCTCCAGG
The DNA here is from genome assembly GCA_006408695.1 of Aepyceros melampus. Taxonomy (NCBI): domain Eukaryota; kingdom Metazoa; phylum Chordata; class Mammalia; order Artiodactyla; family Bovidae; genus Aepyceros; species Aepyceros melampus. Next base: position 96,520 of record SJXQ01005192.1, on the reverse strand, counting down.
TTCACCTTGAAAATTACCATCACTTTTGTACTTACAGCAACATTTCCTGACTTAAAAGCTAAGAGTCTCATGATCATTCTCATGATCAAGCTGAAAACATTTTTATGTAGAGAGAATAGAAATCGTAACAGACATTAATATTCATCCTGAAGACATACAATATGTGGAAAGTCCGTATTGCTAACATGCTTTAAGGAACAATATCTAAAAAGAAACCTTCCAAATAACTCAGTGCTACACGTACTACTAAGTATTTAGGAATATGCATTAATTTAAATACCACTAAAGCCAGATATTCTCACAGAAAGCAAAGCTTTCTTCTCTTGTGGCTCTGTGTGGCACTTCATCTGAAGAGAGCATCAGACTGACTCACAGCCTCACGTCCCTGCACAGACGTTCCAGCCTGATGAGCATCGTGGGAGAATCCTTCCTAGACCAACACCTGCCCCCCACCTCCCCAACCAGGCAAGGCTAACTGGACCTCAGGAAGCAGGACAGCTATCAACAGTATGATGGCCTCATTCCTGGTTAGAATAATGCACAACATTCCTCTGACTCCCAGATTTAAAAAATAAAAAGGAGCCACAAAATCAAAGAACCAGCAACAAAAAACAAATGGAACCATTCACTGGTGTCCACGCCCAGCATCTGGAAAAGAAAGGAGCCTAGCAGTGTAACCGCTGCTCTCGAGACGCCCTCCTGATTCAGAAAGACACAGCTGGCACCACGAACAACACAGCACCGGAGCCGCCGGCAGGGACGCGCTCCACCAGAGGCGCCCACACGGCACCAGCAGACCTGCGCCCCGTGGGCAGCGCCCACGGGCTTGCGCCCCGCGCGGAGTGCCACCCAGCGCAGGGGAGAATGCCCTCCTGACCGTCGCCCTTCCATCCTCCCCACTAGGACGGGCAGCCCTGACTCTAAACTCCAGCAGGGGTCCCACTCCGTTTCTTCTCCATATCCAAATCCCTGAAGTCAGAAGGCCTTAACTTGAAATCACACACACACACACACACACCTCATAGACACGTGCATGCACAGACACACACAACTCACACGCATGCGCACACACACTCTTCATACACATGCACGCATGCAGACACACAACTCATACACACGTGTAGACATGCAGACACATGCACGTGTAGACAACTCACACACGTAACACACACCCCTCATACATACCCATGTGCAGAGACACACACACACATGCAGAGACACACACAACTCACACACATACCATGCACACCCATGCAAAGATAACCAGAGTACATAAACGTTCTTGTAAATTCTCAAAATAGCTCATCAATATAAAAAATCATCACAATGTACAATTCCAAATCTGAGCAACTGTCTACAGTATTTAACACAACAATGTTATATTCTGGAATTTAATATTCTGAAATTATAGGAATGTAAAAGTGAAAAATAAGTAAACTTCTTTTGTCAATTGGACAAAATGTTCAAAGTATGAAATGAATCCAAATATCCTACAATTTTGTTATTTAACAGCACATTTCTTTCTATGGTACAATATTCAAAACACTATCAACAAAGCAAAAGAATTAATTAAAAAAATTTTTTGATTAGAAAAAGTAAATTTAGTATTTTAAAAATGCATAGTACTAAGACACAAATCTCCTGTGGCTCAGCATATAAATCACTGATGAAACAATTTAAGAACATATTTACAAGGCATTTTAAAAAACCTATTGACTTGTATAATGGTCCCAAAGGAGCTTATTAAAATTTCAGAAGATTTTCATAAATAAAGACTTCAACAAAAGATAAAAAGCACTTTCAACAACAATGACACTCGTACCAAGACTAGAGACAGGAGCCTTGGCCTGCTCACCTTACTGGGGGGAGTGTGTGCACCTGTTTTTCCTTCTGGGGACTTTGGTGGAGAATGTACATCAGACAGGTCCAGAGCACCCTGAAATGTTACATGGTTGAAAATTAAGACACGTTTAAAAACAAAGCACAAAATACTAGTTATACACCTCAATAGAATTTAAACATTTAAAACCACTACACAATGTTGCCATTTTTATTTCTTCCTATTAATATAAATATCCTTAGATTTTCTCCAAATTTTACCACAACCACAAATAAACAGACTCAAGATTCTAATTACCCGCTGAGTGTTTCCCTCAAGCACCTGGAACAGGCTCCTCAGGCCACGTTATTAATAAATACGCCCCTGGCGTTCCTGCCAAGTGAACCTTCTCACTTTGCTTTCCCTGGTCTCCACAAAAACACTGTCCTCTCTCAAAGATCATCTTTCTTTCTTCCCTCCCTGGACTTCTTTACTTCATTTGGTCTCAAAAAAAAAAAAAAACCTCATAAAAACAAGTAACGATTTCAAAAATGCAGGATGAGGCACTCAATTACAGGGGCTGCCAAGAGTGAGAGGGGAAGGATAGAGAGAAGGTGGACGGCAACACTGCAGAGCTGGGTGGGGGAGAGGATCACCACTTCAGGTAGAAAAGGGAAGAGAGAAAGGGCAAGGCAAGGAAGCAAAGGCCACTCTGGGTGCACTCTGTCTGGAGCTTCCAGATTCAAAACCAGGTATGGGGCTAGAAAGCCACGGGGACCACATCAAGCAGGATCTTATAGCTGAGGAAGTGAGAGCTGCTCAGGCATGTCTGACTCTTTGAGACCCCATGGACTGTAGCCCGCCAGGCTCCTCTGTCCAAGGAAGTCTCCAGGCCAAAACACTGGAGTGGGCAGCCTTCTCCAGGGGATCTTCCCAACCCAGGGATCAAACTCAGGTCTCCCACATTGCAGGCAGATTCTTTACCAGCTAAGCCACCCGGGAAGCCCACAACTGAGGGACCTGGAGATCATTGTCATTCCATACTCACTGCCACGTTTAAAGACGGAAGAAACGGAAAAAGGGCTGAATTTTAGGATTAATTCAGCAATCTTGAACAGAGAAGACTGAACAGGTGTGGACCCAGCAACCTGGTTTTAAGGAAGGTTTAAAGCACACGCTTTGAGGCTTCCCAGGTGGCGCTAGTGGGAAAGAACCTGCCTGCACTTCAGGAGGTATGAGGCGTAGGTTCCATCCCGGGTTGGGCGGATCCCCTGGAGGAGGGCAGGGCAGCCCACTCCAGTCCTCTTGCTGGAGAACCCCATGGACAGTCTATGATCCACAGGGTCGCGAGGCAACTGAAGCAACTTCGCACACACACATACACACACAAGAGAATCACGTTTGGTGAAAGCTTCTGTGGGCTAATCCATAGCTAGTTTTCTTTTCCAGCATCAAAAGTCAAAATGAGGTCAATTAAATCTACAATTTTTTATTTCATTATAAAAATCACAGAATGTTTCCCCTCTAAGTGGTAAGGACTAGTAAATGACAAAAGGGCCCAAGCAGACACCTGTGAGCTCCCTACTTTAAGTACAATCCACTGTGTGCGTGCATGCCTGTACATAAGTGAACTACTAAAATAAGACACCTGGGTATACAGGGTGGAAAACCAGCAGAAAGTAGAGATGACACGTGCAGCCTGACAG
>SJXQ01005192.1:49110-92274 GCA_006408695.1 Aepyceros melampus | reverse complement strand
CGCAGCTTTCACTCTGTCAGAAGCAGAAGTTTTCTTCCACAAAGATTCAAACGTGCCAGTGAGCTAACCAGGTGAAAGGCTGGAAATTCTGGTCTCAAGCCTGTGAAAACGACTGGGCTGGGCTTGGGAGTCCTGTGTTCAGTCCTAACAGCAAAGCAAGGAACAGGAGCAGTGGTCATGGCCTGCCCAGCATGGGTTCCAGAGCTCCAGGATGCGACCACAAAGACACCCGATTCTCTCCATCTCACAGGCGCAGGACCTGAGGCACGTGGAGGGGAAGGTGACCAAAGAGGGTCACACACAGGGTGGGGCAGAGCTGGGGTGTCACCCAAGCAGTCTGGCCCCAGAATCTAGGCTACTACTAGGATGCTGAGGCAGGGCCAGACAGACAGAGGGCAGCCACCGCTGCACGAGGGGACTCGAAGAGCAGAGAGAGACAAGACCAAAGGGGCAAGCGGAGAGACACAGCGTCTGGGCCACAGAAGCCGAGAGACGGGCCACCTGCACCCACAGACTGAGGCCCAGGAGACGGCAGGGCCAAGGGCACCTTGCAGCTCAACAGGGGCTAGCACACGGCTGCAAGGAGCGCGGTCACGCCAGAGCTGCTTGGACACCACAGACGACTGAGCCCCAGTGCACGCGCTGCAGTACGGCTCGGCGCCTTCCCAGTGCCCTCCCCACACTCTGCCCGTCTCACCCTGAGACGGAGCCCCTCCCCACACTCTCCCCCACTGAGAGGGAGCTCAGCAAGATTCCAACCGGAAACAACTGCTGCCCTCTGCCAACTAAGAATCACTACCCTAAAGGTGCAGAGCTACTCACGGACTATAGTGTCTGCCCTCTGTGATGGCTGTGTGTGTGCTCGGCTGCTCAGCAGTGTCTAACTCTTTGCGACCCCATGAACTGTAGTGCACCAGGCTCCTTTGTCCATGAGATTCTCTAGGCAAGAACACTGGACTGGGTTGCCACTGCCTTCTCCAGGGGGTCTTCCCGACCCAGGATTGGAACCCATGTCTCTTCCACTCCTGCACTGTAGGTGGATTTTTTACCAGCTAAACCCTAATTTAAATATCCATTTCCTTATGTGAGCACACCTTGACTACCTCCCAACTCCTCTAGAACAGATGACTTGCTTACATTTCATCTTTTAAATAAACAATCTATTTAGTATGCCTTTGATGCTATAGGTACTCAAGCTTTAATGATTTTCAAAGATTCTAACAGGAAACATACACTGAGACTCTCCGAATGGAGGAACTGCAGCCCATAACCTCCAAGGTTCCTACCTACCCACCTCTATTCGACCAGGTATCTGAGACAGTCACAATGCTGTCTGTCTGTGAAACAGCATCTTGATGGGAAATGACTGTTTGTAAAGGAAACCAGACCATTAATCTCATTAGCATGATTTCTAAAAAGAAAGGCTAAGAATCAGAAATACAATGGCTAATTTTAAAATTATGAAAATGTTTGGAAACTGCAAAATCAACAGTTCAAAGTTTTAAGCCTAGTTTTAAAAAGACTTTATGTTCAAAAAATTGTTAACAAGCCTACAATTCAGCCCGTCTATGTTTAGAAGCAATAATAAAAATAACGACCAACAAGCCGTTGGGTGTCCTCAGTACCTCACATGCACTAATCGTGCACGGGAGCCTCCCCATGCCCGAGTGGAAGGCCACCATCCCCATCCACAGAGGAGGAGCCAGGTAGGGAGTCGCGTGACCAAGGCCAAACTCGGTTAGTGGGAGAGCCGGCAGGGACTCCACACAACCGGTCCGAACCCTGCGCTCTGAGCGTCCCTCCCCAGAAAAGGCACAGCAGCAGCCTCAGAGCTTCTGTGTCTACAGTTTTCATCAAATTGTGCATTTATACAATCTCTGAGTATGTCTGGTTTGATTTGAAGGAATGGCCTCTTTTTATTTCAACCTGACTCAACACGTGTCGACTAATCCGCATGGCCGCCCTAGATATGCAATGACTGGAAAACAGATGACAAAGGATAGGACTGTACTCACTTCCCCACTGGTCAGCCCTTTTTCTTTTTTTGACAGCGTCTGATCACTTCTAATAATAAGGGTCCACCCACAGTACCTTCGGCTTCAATAATTCCTAAATCTCGGGCTAAATTCTCTCGACCTTCAAGACCTTGAAACTGGGAAAGAAATAAGATGTAAGAAAGTAAAACAGAAATGCACAAAAATATAGCACAACTATTTTCAGAGGCGAAAGAAAAGTATTTTCAAACTTAAAGGCATCTCTAAACTCAAAGACACCATGTTTCTAATGAATGAAATCTCCATTTTTAAGATTACATATCTCCACATTTAAAGTCCCCACTAGCAGGCACAGGCTAACACCAGAACAAACTAATTTTGCAAGAACAATTCTGTCAAGTTCTGTGAAGCAGGGACACTGGTGCCAGCTGTCTAACAGCTCAGATGGCTTTTAAGAAACTTAAGACATAATCAACTATAAAAACAATCTTTATGCAAGACAATCTACACTGTCAAATTTTGTTACTTTTCAACTTGTAATGAACCCATCCATGTCAAAGGCAGCTTCAAGGACAGACATCAAGAAGCATCATTCTTACTGTGCTGGTTTCAGGTTGAAAAACTGCCAAGGTAAAGTCAAGATTAAAAAACTGAAGGAATTCGGCAACGAGACTGGCCACCAGCCGGCCTGCAAAGAGCAAAAGAGAAAGTGGGAAAGGATCTTTAGGAACCCAAAGCCTCATCACCAACACTGGAAGTAAGACAGCTAAAGGGAATAAAGTTTCTCAAGGTTTTAAATTACAATTTCTTCTCTCTGAATAATACAATTAAGGGATAAGTGTCTCAGTCTCCCTCATTAGGATTGTCAGTCTGAAACAATAAGTAAGACAATATGATGTTCCATAAATGGATTCGATTATTTTGCTTATAATTTACAGTAAGTCAGCTTTCTGTAATAAAACTGTCTTCAACCAATAATGTTCCATAGCCAAGGATTTTCAATAGCAAATCAACAGTTGTCCAATCATATACAATTTAAAATGAGAACTTCTATTAACTGAAATTTCAAAACATCTGAAATTCCTGACTTCTCTCAAATAGAGTCAAGATTTGAAAATTCAGAGACAGACAAAATAAACAGCAAACATCTCACCGTCTTTCGTATTTAAGAACTTTTTCAGGCTCTCGTTGACTAAAGGAGTTTTGTTCTGTTAAAAAAATAAAATATCATTAAGCGTTACATGCTCGTCCCCAAAACCACTGCAAAATGTAGACCAAAGTTTAACTTTTTGGCGAGATATTAAGTGAAATATTGTCGCACAAAAATCATGGTTAAACCCATTCTGTAACTACTGATTATTACAGGAACTGTTTGTTATTTTTGTTAAGGTAAGGACTGAGATACTCAATTAGGAGATTGTTCCTGACAGCAGCAAAAGAAATTTTTAGGTGTAACAGTAATGGATTTTAAATGTTAATGATTTAGAGGGTCCCTGGAGCATAAAGGACTATGAAATCATTTCTTCAAGTGTTTCCAATTTCCCCCAAGGAAAAAGATCTGTGAGATTTAGTACTGACTTCAGAGTTCCTGTGATAACTTTCTTTAGGTTACTCCAAAACTCTAAGGAAACACGAAAAGAGAATAACCTTGACTCTCCCCTAACAGTAAAGAAGCATAATCTTTAGTTCAAGATTATCCCTGGCTATACCCTACCATAAACAGCATTTCAGAATGGTCTGTAAGTAATTAGAACTCAAGCATAGATGAATACGGCCATTGAAGCTTGTGGATTTCATACCTCTACTTTTTCCTGCTCCTCTAGTGCTAAAAACACAGTTGCTCGCAGCTCAGCCTTTAAAAAGCGGGGTGGGGAGAAGGAAAGGAACAAAAATTATCTCCAGACAATTTTCATGGTAAGAAGCACAAACACGAAATTTCCAGAGTCAAAACGAAACCCAGCAAGATTATAACGCTTAGGAGGCAGGTGCAGAGAGAGGTCAGAGGGCATCCTGACACCCTGAAGAAAACGGCACAGGCTCTCAGGGCCACTGTCCGCGCCCGGCGCCGTCCCACTCAGCGCCCACCTCTCCGGTTAAGCTGTGCTCTGCAGTCCTTATTCATGCCCACCAGCAGTGTGAATGAACGAGAAATACACCAAGAAACAAGCTGCTGGACATCCGCAACCCGCTTGTCACAGAAAGCTGGAGGGGCTGGCCGACCGGCAGCTCAGGCTAGAGGCGGGGGGGAGCCAAGCAGCGGGGGCAGCACGGCCACCGGCCTGTGGGCGAGTGGACGAGCGGAGGCGGGCGGGGACCCGGGGGAGCCGTGGGGACCAGGGGCTGCGNGAGATGTGTATAAGAGACAGGTCAAAGGCTTTGGCATAGTCAATAAAGCAGAAATAGATGTTTTTCTGGAACTCTCTTGCTTTTTCCATGATCCAGCGGATGTTGGCAATTTGATCTCTGGTTCCTCTGCCTTTTCTAAAACCAGCTTGAACATCAGGGAGTTCACGGTTCACATATTGCTGAAGTCTGGCTTGGAGAATTTTGAGCATTACTTTACTAGCATGTGAGATGAGTGCAATTGTGCGGTAGTTTGAGCATTCTTTGGCATTGCCTTTCTTTGGAATTGGAATGATAACTGTCCTTTTCCAGTCCTGTGGCCACTGCTGAGTTTTCCAAATTTGCTGGCAAATTGAGTGCAGCACTTTCACAGCATCATCTTTCAGGATTTGCAACAGCTCCACTGGAATTCCATCACTTCCACTAGCTTTGTTCATAGTGATGCTTTCTAAGGCCCACTTGACTTCACGTTCCAAGATGTCTGGCTCTAGATTAGTCATCACATCATCATGATTATCCAGGTCATGAAGATCTTTTTTGTACAGTTATTCCGTGTATTCTTGCCACCTGTTCTTAATATCTTCTGCTTCTGTTAGGTCCAGACCATTTCTGTCCTTTATCGAGCCCATCTTTGCATGAAATGTTCCCTTGGTATCTCTAATTTTCTTGAAGAGATCTCTCGTCTTTCCCCTTCTGTTCTTTTCCTCTATTTCTTTAAGTTAAAGTTTTCAGTTTACTTTAAAAGTATTTTGTATTAAATGAAGCTATTGCAATGCATGAAATAAATGTTACACTTTCCAATTTGTCAGCTTCTCATGTTCAGCATATCCTCTATGGTAAATTTCATGCGGCAGACACTGACCTCCACATGTCATTTTTTTTGGAATGTTAGTCTGGCACATCATCCCTCATTCACGCAGCGTGGAGGGTTTCAATCTGGAGGGCTGGTTTAGCATTTTTGTATAGGCTACCCAGGGGGCTCAGTGGTGAAGAATCTACCTGCCAGGCAGGAGAGGCAGGCTCGATCCCTGGGTCAGATGATCCCCTGGAGGAGGAAATGGCAACCCGCGCCAGTATCCTTGCCCGGGAAACCCCATGGACAGAGGGGCCTGGTGGGCTACAGTCCATGGGTCACAGAGAGCTGGACCTGACTTGGCGACTAAACAAGGCAGGAACAGATTATACTTCTACTTTGGGTGAGAATTCTATACCTGATATTCAGCACTGTGCCCAGTTTCCTAGGAGAGCTAAGACATGTGAATTTAATTACGTTGACCAAAAAAAAAAGATAAAGTTTCATATTTCTAGATTTTAATTTTTAATTGTATTTCTGTTTACTAAAGTAACATGTGGTGATTATAAAACATTTGAAAATAAAATAATTTTTTTCAGAGTTTTCACTAGGCTTTTTCTCAATACATATATATTATGTAAACAAATATATGTTTACACTGATATTTAAAACAGCATTAAGACAAAACATTCTTAATGAGAGAATCTCTGGAATATCATTTATATTCGGTAAACCCCTAAAGGGACATAAGGTTGCAAAGGAAAAACCTAATTTGCCTGAACCTGGGTCTGATATTTATGGCTTCTGATATTAGATCAAGGGCTACATGCTACACACACCTAGATGCAGACAGACTTCACGGGGTCCTACGTTTTTCCAAACCTAAAACTAACGGCCAACTGTTAGGTTTTCTTGAGCTAGTTTGCTATTGCCAAAATGGAATTCCAAATTTCTCTCTTAGATCCAAACCTCTATATGTTTACTCAACAATAACAACCCCCACCCAGTTTATGGGAATAACTGGATGACATGGCTTTCAAGGCCTTGAAAAAAAGTGTGATGATGTCTGATATTTATGGCTTCTGATATTAGATCAAGGGCTACATGCTACACACACCTAGATGCAGACAGACTTCACGGGGTCCTACGTTTTTCCAAACCTAAAACTAACGGCCAACTGTTAGGTTTTCTTGAGCTAGTTTGCTATTGCCAAAATGGAATTCCAAATTTCTCTCTTAGATCCAAACCTCTATATGTTTACTCAACAATAACAACCCCCACCCAGTTTATGGGAATAACTGGATGACATGGCTTTCAAGGCCTTGAAAAAAAGTGTGATGAACCTACCCTTCAGTTCAGTTCATTCGCTCAGTCGTGTCCGAGGCTTTGCAACTCCATGGACTGAAGCACGTCAGGCTTCCCTGTCTATCACCAACTCCTGGAGCTTACTCAAACTCATGTCCATTGAGTCGGTGATGCCATCCAACCATCTCATCCTCTGTCACCCCCTTCTTCTCCTGCCTTCAATCTTTCCCAGTATCAGGGTCTTTTCCAATGAGTCTGTTCTTTACATCAGGTGGCCAAAGTGTTGGAGCTTCAACATCAGTCCTTCCAATGAATATTCAGGATTGATTTCCTTTAGGATTGACTGATTTGATCTCCTTGCCATCCATGGGACTCTCTAGAGGCTTCTCCAACACCACAGTTCAAAGGCATCAGTTGTTCGGTGCTCAGCTTCTTTACGGTCCAACTCTCACATCCATACATGACTACTGGAAAAACCATAGCTTTGACTATACAGACCTTTGTCAGCAAAGTAATGCCTCTGCTTTTAAAAATGTTGTCTAGGTTGGTCATAGCTTTCCTTTCAAGGAGCAAGTGTCTTTTAATTTCATGGCTGCAGTCAGCATGTACTGTGATTTTGGAGCCCCCAAAAATAGTCTGTGACTGTTTCTATTGTTTCCCATCTATTTGCCATCAAGTGATGGGACCAGATGCCATGATCTTAGTTTTTCTAATTTGGGGTTTTAAGCCAGCTTTTTCACTCTCCTCTTTCACTTTCATTAAGAAGCTCTTTAGTTCCTCTTTGTTTTCTGTTGTAAGGGTAGGGTCATCTGTATATCTAGGTTACTGATATTTCTCCTGGCAATCTTGATTCCAGTTTGTGCTTCATCCAGCCCGGCATTTCGCATGATGTACTCTGCATATAAGTTAAATAAGCAAGGTGACAATATACAGCCTTGGTGTACTTCTTTCCCAATTTTGAACCTGTCAGTCCATTGTTCTATGCCGAGTTCTAACTGTTGCTTCTTGACCTGCATACAGATTTCTCAGGAAGCAGGTAAGGTGGTCTGGTATTCCCATTTCTTTCAGAATTTTCCACAGTTTGTTGTGATCCACACAGTCAATTATCACGTTCCTTATTGTACATGAAAAGGAAAGGAATGCCCTTGGGTACCTACTGAGAACACGGGGACCATCAATTGACCCAGAATATTATTACAGCCTCAAACTAGAGCCTCTGGAACAGAAATATCTCCTTGCCTTAGAGCCATCGTTGCCTTTACCTTTTGGTAAAGGCCACTGAAAAACTCCCAGTGGACTCCCTTTAACCATTGTTGTACCCCATGTAGCAAAAGCCCTCTTGAATTCTCACCATACTCAATATTTTTCAGCCCTCACCTCTTAAGGAGTCATATTGTTAACTACCCCACATATGATTCTTTGCCAAAGTAACCCTAACCTAGCTGCTTCTCTCCCTCCTACACTGACAAAGTACCTCATGAGCATTCAATGCTACTAGACTACCTCCCGAGGCCTTGTGATTTCACCGGAGGAAATTTCACCGGAATGCCAGTTAATGTACCCTAGTTCATGGATGGTTCTTACTTAAAAGATGATAATGGCAGATTCTGAGCTCTGTGTGCTGTTGCAACTGCTGTTGATGTTGGTTGTGGCAAGAACAAGTACCTGTGGCTCCTTCAGCCTGACAGGCTGAACTGTACTTTAGCCAAGGACAAAACTGCGACATTCACATTGATAGTAGTCATACTTCTGAAATAGGTCATGATTCTGGAACGTTGTGAAAGCAATGTGGCTTCCTTACTTACAGTGAGAGTAAAGTTAAAAATGGCCCCTATGTTCAGGAATTATTAAGTACGATACGTTAACCTACCACTTTAGGTATTATTAAGATTCCGGAGCATTCTACACCTGACCCTCTGGAAGCTAGAGGACATCTCCTTGTTAATGTTTCTGCAAGGAATGCTTCCCTTGAAAGGACACAGAAGCCAAACCTCGGCCATGACCTAAAGGGCTGCTTCTCCAAATGACCACAGGAAAACTGGCCAGAGAAGACCAGTAAGTGGCCTTAGAAAAGGGAATGAGACGGGAAGTTAAGTAGTTGTTCATTTGCTAAAGAAAGGTCCGGTTTGGACCAAATAAACAGGTCCTACCAGAGACTCTAAAATCCTCACTCCTCACCACTGGGCAGGCATCAGACCACTGGTCTACTGGCAAAGTGCGTCTGTTATCATCTAGGTGGGGGAACATTGAAAAGGTCACGGAAACTACCTCCCCGGCCTGTCCCACTTGTCCAAAGTACAATCAAAGGGGAGCCGTTTACACTGCCCCCGGACAGTTAAAAGTGCCTAGTGGATCATTCCATTAGGTGGTGTTGGAGGAGACTCTTGAGAGTCCCTTTGAAGTGTTGAATCATTTTGAAACGAATACATAATTAGGATTCTTGAGATTGTTCTAAGAAACTCTCCCAATAAAGAATGTCTAAAATTCTGGATAAAATATGTACTTAAAACCAACTTTTAAAATTCAAGGCTGATTGGCAAGAGAAGTAACAATGATCCTTGGATTATAGATTTTTTTTTCCCCCAAAGCGTTCACCTAAGTTTTAAGGCAATGGAAGCCAACGAGCTCTTATTTATTTTTATACTCAACACACAAGGCACCCAGGACTTTTAGCACAGCCATCTCCTGGAATTCGTTCCTTTAGGTGGTGTTGGAGAAGACTCTTGAGAGTCCCTTGGACTGCAAGGAGATCCAACCAGTCCATTCTGAAGGAGATCAGCCCTGGGATTTCTTTGGAAGGAATGATGCTGAAGCTGAAACTCCAATACTTTGGCCACCTCATGCGAAGAGTTGACTCATTGGAAAAGACTCTGATGCTGGGAGGGATTGGGGGCAGGAGGAGAAGGGGACGGCAGAGGATGAGATGGCTGGATGGCATCACTGACAATGGATGTGAGTCTGAGTGAACTCCAGGAGTTGGTGATGGACAGGGAGGCCTGGCGTCTGCGATTCATGGGGTCACAAAGAGTTGGACACGACGGAGCGACTGCACTGAACTGAACTGAATGGATCATTCAAGGGCTGGCGAGTGGGTTTCATACAACTTCTTTTGTCTCTTGGATGTGTTAGTCATGATCTGTGTTTTCACACTGGACTGGAGTCTTCCCTTGCAGACAGGCTGCTGCCTCTTCTGTTGCTAAAACCCTTTCAGAAAAGATTGTCCCTACCAGGGGACCTCCTCTCAAATTAGGGGACCTCCTCTTGGATCAGGGGGCCTCCTCTCAGACTATACAGTGGTGGAGGAGCCCCTTTTACTGGACAGGGGCTTTGATAAGTCTGTGTTGTTCAGCTGGTTTTGCAACCACCCTCAATCTGGTTTAATAGACTGTGCTAATGGCATCACTAAGACTAAATTAGCAACATACGTTGTGTCAAAAGTTTGCCACTGGTCCTTCTAAATCTCAGATCCCTTCTTTTTGGAATTCATAACCTCTCAACCTTTGAGATAGTCACAGGAACCCAGCACACTTGATGCCCGCTTCTTTTGACCCACAAATGATAAAAGGAGAGATACTTCAATATTGCAAAGGCCTAATTGTTTCTATAACCATGTTTTGGTAAAGCATTCTTCACAGTATGCTCTCAAACAAAGATTTTAGGCATCATGTGTTGCAACCTGGAGCTTCTATTGGAAAAGATACCTCCAGAAGAACTCTCTCCCACCTCACTGGGGAGGTCCCTATCAAGTACTGTTAATCAACGCTTGTGCCACCAAACTTCAAAGAGCAGACAGTTGGGTTCACGTGACTCACCTAAACAGAAGCACTGAACACTGGCCAGATCTGCACATCACCAGAGGGCCGGAAAGCGGAGATTTCCCAGAATGGAAGCAGACGTCTGGGGAGACAGGCTTCCCAGGGTATGTGGGCCATGCGTGCTGGAGGTTCACCTCCAAACAGGACAGGATGCTATAGATCTCCAGGGCCTATGACCTTGATGACAGACAGACTTTGATAAAAAGTGTTTCTCTCGCTCTAGCCGTCTTTGTTACTCAGTTGTGACCTCAATACATTTCCATTCTCTGCAACTTTCCCTTCGACCTGGGACACGACACCCTGAAAGGTACTTTCTGATAAAAAAAATTTACTCAGTGGCTAAAAATCTACTGAGACTAGAACCCCTGGCTCTTGATCCGTGATGCTTTCAGAAAAAGATCTTGATCAAATGGGGGGAATGTAAAAGGCTAGTACACAGAAACCTCAATTTATTGGTTGGGAGACGAGGAGGAGGAGCTCTTACTTCCTGCGAGGACTGATGGCTGAGCCCAAGCGGAAGAGAAAGTTTCCTTCTCTTCCTGGCCAGGATTCAGCCGAGAAAAAGCCACAGACTCTTTGTTACTGTGCAGCCTCCCACCCAACCCCTGCAGGCACCAGCTTCTTCTTCCTGTCTGTGGAAGCTGTGTAGGGCCTTGCAGGTGGCTGCACCTCACATCATGGCTGCAGATCCCAAACTACAAACCTCTGCTGGTCTTGAATAAGCCCATCTTTGCTGGAGAGACTTCCGGCAGTCTATTTGTTTCAGGTCAACAGCCCCTTTCCACCTAATTTCTCTTCATTCTCAGTGTGAATTCTGCTCTCAGCCATGCTAAGCTGTCACTCAAGTGCCCTGATTACAGCATGATTTTTCAGTTCTCTCTGTCCCCTCCACTCAGAACACCCTTGTGTTACCCCCCTAGAAACTTCTCCTTCTAAGATTCAGCTCGAAGGCTGTCTACTCCGAGAAGCCATCTATGTCTCATAGGCAACTCAGCCATTTCTTTTTTCCTGTATCCACATAGCACTTAATCCACACTTTTATTATAACATTTACTGCATTCCTACAATTATTTATTATTCATAAATAATTTACAAATGTTTGTCTCTTAGTAGGCCATGAACACTTTCAGGAAAGAGAGCACTGTCTTTTTGTATTTATTTCCCCAAAATGGATACCTGGCAGAGTAGGGAATAAATTTGTTGAGTAAATAGGTAAACGAAATGACTGCCGGTCATAATGCTTAGAGTGGGCATTTTTCAATCAGCACACACAGTGCATGCACACATATGTATGAGCATGTACATACATGTGTGTGTGCATATATGTGTGGGCGCGTGCACATGTGTGTGAGCATGTGCATGTGTGTGTGCATACGCATGAGCATGCACACATATGTGTGAGCGTGTGTGTACACGCGTGTACACATATGTGTGAGCATTGCGTGTGAGCGTGCGCACATATGTGCGATCGTGTGCGTACATGTATGGGCGTGTGCATGTATGTATGGGCGTGCACACATATGTATGAGCATGTGTGTGCGTGTGTACACACATGTATGAGCATTGCGTGTGAGCGTGCACACATATGTGTGATCGTGTGCATACATGTATGAGCGTGTGCATATATGTATGGGCGTGCACACATATGTATGGGCATGTGCGTGTGTGCATGAATGTACAGCTCACAGGCAAGGTTTGGTGAGAAAAACTGGATAACAAACGGGAAAATCTGTGAATGTTTTTCATTCTTGGTCATTTTTGTAGCTTTCTTTTCTACTTCTGTTCCAGTTTGCTTAGACATTTGAGTGACTTTTAGGACAGTTACCTTGTCCGACAGAGAGGAAAATTGAGTGCTCTGCACCTTATGGTTTGTATCAATTTTAGGTAATCTAATTAATTCAGAGCTGTATTTCCCAGCTCATCATTACGGTTTTAAAAGCTTATATAAGGCTGCTTTTTGAAAGAGAATTGCTTAGGTTTAGAAGCAAATCTGGACAGAAGCATTTTAGCTGCTGTCAAAAGATATTACTGTGTGTGTGTGTGTGTGTGTGTGTGTGTATGAACGTGTGGATAAAACTATCATGAAGACTGACATTACTGCCAAATGAAATCACATGACTGTAACTTTTTGAAATTCAACCAAAAAGAATGTGTTAAAAACCCAGAAGGAAAGATGCATCTACTTAGTGATTAATTCTGCAGTTAATTTCACTGGGTAAAATTAAAATATTCTGAGGCAAGACTGTACTAATTCTAAATCAGTTGTGGGAGAACATTCTTGTGGAAACGATTGAGCCTTTTCACCCTCAATTTAATATTTAAAAATTTGGGGAAAAAAATTTGGTCACTTACATCTTTAACGTTTAATTCTTGCATAGCTCATTGCTCCATACAATAAATGTTCAATACATGAAACTGACCCAGTATATATTGCTTCACATGCTATTCTTATTTTAAATATGAGAAAGTTGCTGGACATAGTTGGAAATTCATAAAATATTTTCAACACTGCTGTATTTCTGTTAGTTTTAACGTTTTTTCTAGTCTAAAATCAAGCCATCTTCCTTTTGCAGAGAAATAGGAAGTGACTCTAACATACAGCTCGAATACAGATGTGATTAAACCTCAAAGCTTTGGCAGGAGGATGCTTTTTGCAGGGCGGCCTTAGAAAGAGATCAAAGATGCAAAGCGTCCACGTATTACAGCACAGGAGAACCCAGGGAACTTCATATCGTCCTGATCACCCTGTGGAATTTGTGAGAAATAGGAAGGATTCTCAGTAAAACTCTCCATAAAACTCTCAGCTTTTTTACTGAGTAAAAAAACTCAGTAAAAATCACAGTAAAATGCCTCAAAAAAAAAAGAGGCATTATTGTCCAGGCAAATTGTTTTTCTTCCTGATTGAAAACCAAAAGGCACTGGCTAGCGTCATCAGCTGGAATTCCAAAGATTGTGCTGTGTAATCAGTTACAGAAGAGAACGTCCTTCCATTGGGAATGGAAGTTGTAACACATGAGGGTTGGAAATATCAGGGTGTCAAGGGATAGTGATGTTTATGGCTTGGAGGTCCTAGAGAAGCCTCCACCCTTAGCCTTTAGGTTTTCTTGTGGTAAAATGGGAGTTTCAGGAGCTCAGGCGAGAGATAATGAGACCTTGAGCCTAGTAATCTTCTGCAGGCTGCATGCCTTGAAGGGCCTCTTTCCTTCTAGGGTGTTGGTTGATTCTTGGGAGAGATTCTGAGGGGTCTGTTGGAACCTCAGTGTGAGGAGTGCAGCTATTTTGCTGGAGGACCCTGGAGAGACTGGTTGGAGAGCTGAAGGCACCTGTCATGCTTACATTTGTGACCATCGCTTTTCCAATGTTTTGGCTCTTGCAGTAACAGCAGAAACTAGGAGGGTTTGGGTTTTGTTTAAGAGCCTTCATTTGCTGGAGTTGAAGTTTTATTAATAGAATTCTGGTGGTCTTCCTTGGAGGTGACTCACCCAGAATACAGGAGGTCTGACTCATCAGATGGACTAAATCTGGAGTGGACAAGGCCTCCTGTTCCCCCTTTTCCTTTGTACTAGAGAGGTCTTGGCTCAGCCTATTAATAAACAGAATTATAACTACCCAGGTGGAATCAACATCTGAAGAAAGACCAGAGTTTTCTTTAGAAACATTCTGAAGTCAATTATAATAATCATGAACAGTCCATCAGATTTTTGTGTGCAAGCTTAAACTTGGTCTCAATTTACAGGCTTTGAAAAAGTCCTAAGAATTGCTTGGCGCAGTTGCCTCGAGATCGCTTGAACCGGATCAGACAGTGGGCTGGTCTCCCAATTCTAGACAACTTTCAGGATTTTCCCAGTTAGCAGTTTCCATCAAACGCTGGGCCTGACCTTCACTGACAAGCATCTGAACTAGCCGATATAAGTCAGGGCAACCTTGTTGATCAGTCTGCATGACTATATTAAATACTTCTGCAAATCTGTGAAGCTCTTCAGTTACTCTGGGAAAATATTTTGCTACTACTCATAATTTGGCTTTATCCCAGGGAATATGAAAAAGTAAGAGTTTGGTCCCTGGATGCTCAGAAGCCTTAATTTTATTATATTTTTAGATTTGTATTTTATATTGGAGTTGAGCCGATTAACAGTGTTGTGATATTTTCAGGTAGAGAGCAGAGGGACTCAACCATGCACATACATGTATCTGTTCTCCTCCAAACTCCCCTCCCATCCAGGCTGCCACGTAACATTGAGCAGAGCTCCCTGTGCTGGACAGTAGGTCCTTGCTGGTTATCCTTTTCAAATATAGCAGGTGTACATGACCTTCCCAAACTCCCTAATGATCCTTTTTCCCCACCCTTTCCCTGCTGCTGCTGCTAAGTCGCTTCAGTCGTGTCCGACTCTGCAACCCCAGAGATGGCAGCCCACCAGGCTCCCCCATCCCTGGGATCCTCCAGGCAAGAACACTGGAGTGGGTTACCATTTCCTTCTCCAATGCATGAAAGTGAAAAGTGAAAGGGAAGTCGCTCAGTCGTGTCCAACTCCTAGCGACCCCATGGACTGCAGCCCACTAGGCTCCTCCGTCCATGGGATTTTCCAGGCAGGAGCACTGGAGTGGGGGCCATTGCCTTCTCCGGCCCTTTCCCTAGGTAACCATGAATGCATTCTTTAAGTCTGTGAGTCTGTCAGAAGGCCTCATTTTAAAGAGACGGGTTCTGACGAGTTCAGAGGAAGGAAAATGAGAAAAGAGGAAGTCTGGTGGGAAATTCGGGTGGGGAGTGGAGGGCATAGTGGTGAACGTGGGCAGGAGGGAGGGGGGCAGATGGCGTCAGACGCTGAGATGAAGAGCCTGAGGCTTGAGGAGCCACTGTGTCTTCCTTTGTTCACTTCAAATAATCCAGCTGGAGCCCCGTTTACTTTCTGCAAGAACCACCGAGAGACAAGCTGGTTGTTCAGACTTCAGTATTTAGAAGACATTTTTTAGAAGCGCATGAAGTGAGTCTGTCGCTTCAAGGGAAGCAGCTGACAACATTTGTTGCCAATGGTAAAATAAGAGTTTTCAAGTGGAAATTTTGGATAGCTGCTCTGAGTACTTGAAAGCTCCCTAATAATGAAAGAGTTTTCTGACAAAGTCAGCATGAGGTTAATGACAAAGGCTCTTTGGGACTGTGTAAGGAAGCATGTCAACATCGGAAAAATCCGCACGCAACCCAGGGAACCATCGTTTTCCAAATGACCAACACGCAGCTCGACACAGTCTACATGGAGCTTCCTGTTGCGGCAGCAACGAGCGAACCACCGCGAATCCAGTGGCGTATACAGCAAGCTCGTGGCCCGCATTTCTGCAGGTTGGAGGTCTGACACGCATCTCCCTGTGCTCCTCTCTGGAGGCTCCAGGGGAGACACTGCTTCCTTGTCTTTCCCGCCTCGAGCCAACAGTGTGTGTGCTGAGTCATGTCTAGCTCGTTGCCACCCTTTGAACTGCAGCCCACCAGGCTCCTCCATCCATGGGATTTTTCAGGCAAGAGCACTGGAGCGGGTTGCCATTTCTTTCTGCAGGGGATCTTCCCCACCCTGGGATCGAACCCGGGTCTCCTCGGTCTCCTGCATTGCAGATGGGCTGTTTGCCTCCTGAGCCACCAAGGAAGCCTTCTCGCCTTGAGAGGCCCCCATATCTCCTGGCTCATGGACTCTTCTTCCATCTTTGCAAGCAGCAGTGTTGGGTGGAGTCCTTTTCCTGGGGCATCTGCCTCACTCTCTCTGTCCTGTCTCCCTTCCAGCGTCCCCAACAACGGCGTCAGCAAGCATCCTCTTTACCGCATTTCCCAGGTTCAGGAAAGTAGGGCGAGGATGCCTTCTGGGGTCATTATTCTGCCTCCCACACATGGGCAAAAGATGCCTCCAATGTTCCAGAAAGAACAATGAGTTCCGAGGTAGTAGAGCGCAAAAAGTTCATGGATCAAGCTTCAGGTTCCACATTGAAGCTCACCTTTTAGAATTTTAGAATTTTTGTTCAGCTTTAAAAGGCAATTAAAATACCCCTCCCCTTTCCAGCTACATATCTACGTGGGTCTGGACTTTCTTTACCTAAGCAACTTTTCACAACAGACTGAACACACAGGCAACGATGAGCATCCACATGTCTTCCATTAAGCCAGGCAAGGTGGGGTTTTGCAAAAATGTAAAAACAATGCCACTTTTCTCACTAAATTGGTTTTGTTTTGGAAAAATGGTAATTTTAATTTAAAATATTTGTTAATACATAGTATGTTTGCCATTATTTAAAAAATTAACACATTTTTTAATGCCTTCAGTTTTAATTTCAAATAAGGTAAATATTGGTTACTATAACTCGATTTACCAAAGGTCTTTATTTAAAAAATCCTCAATAATTGTTAAAGGTATGAGAGATTCTGAGACCAGAAAGCTTAGGATCTGCCATTGCAGAGAAAAGAGCGTCCGGGGGTCTGTGAGGTGGTGTTCCTGGAGGACGCTGGAAGGCCCTGGAATCATCTGTTTGCATTATTGCCAAGTTTTGGGTAACCTTCCTGACGCACTTTCTGGAACTGCCAGGCAACAGGAGGAAGAAAAGCTTCCGGGGATTCGCCCTGGCTCCACCCTTGGCTCACCCACCAGGGAGCTGCATCTCCTTCGACACCTGCTGAGCGCCTCCGGACTCTCTCCCTCTCTGGGGAAAGGGCAGGAACAGCAGCTCTGCCCACCATCAGGGCTGTTACAGAACTGAATGAGCCGATGAAAGCGAGATGCTTTCTCATCCAGAAAGCGCTGCGAAAGTGTAAGATGGGTTTGGAGTGTTTTTCGTTTCTTCGCTTGTTGTTGTTGTTTAGCATGTATGGGGCATATCCGTGTACAACGTGCTTTTGAGTAAATGGGACTAAAGTAATTTAGCCGGTGTCTATGAAAAGTTTGTTCTGTCACAGCACCGCGGTGACATCTCAAGACTGTAAGGTCCGGCTCTGTCCCGAGGTGAGCATAATTCTCGGACAGGGATGAATCAATTTACAAGAGTCTATTTTCAAAGGCTTTCGACCTCAAGAGAAAGGAGAATTCAGGACCAGGAGAAATTAGAAGGAGGCCAACTTTCAGAAAAAGGATTGAGTTGTGTTTTGAGGAAAAGAGAGGATCTGAGGGGCAGGAGGAGCCTCAGGCCCCAGCAGAGGTGCTAAAGTGAAATGCAGGAGGAGCTGAAGAGGACGGGAAGGCGTGACTTCGGGCGCTGAGCCCCCACACATCACGGCTGCCTTTGAGGCCAGGGCTCCTCCAGGCTCTAATTCTACGCCTGGTCTAGCAGGAAGCAGCCTCCACTGCCTTCCTGGGACCTGCTTTTAACTCTTTCCCCTGCTGATTGATGTGTTACAGACCTGTAATAAGAGTTAATAGCAAAGATGTGTCAAAGGACTCCCCCCTTTTTAAGATCGTGATGAAAGCCACTGGAGGATGAAATCAGGTTTACTCTAAGCAAGTTGAGACAGGTTGGGAGTTGCCATCTGAATTTGGTCCACGTAAACTGCTTTGTGATTTAATCAGTGTCCCAGGCCAAAATCAGCCCCAAGGGAGAGGCAAAGCTTTAATGACTAGCTATATTTTTAGAAAGCAAGATAGCATTTAGACCGAGTTCCCTGTTT
This sequence comes from Aepyceros melampus, assembly GCA_006408695.1. NCBI lineage: Eukaryota > Metazoa > Chordata > Mammalia > Artiodactyla > Bovidae > Aepyceros > Aepyceros melampus. Next base: position 74,391 of record SJXQ01005192.1, on the reverse strand, counting down.
AAACTGTGGCCAAATAAATGCTCAGTAAAGACTCTGCCTGCCAGGGCAGGAGACTCGGGTTCAATCCCTGGGCCAGGAAGATTCCCCTGGAGAAGGAAATGACAACCCACTCCAGTATTCTTGCCTGGAAAAATCCCATGGACTGAGGAGCCTGGTGGGCTACAGTCCATGGAGTTCCAAAGAGTTGGACACGACTTAGCAACTAAACACCAACATATGCCTGAAAGAGATGAAGGGAGGAGCAAAACAAGAAGCTCTTTCACCCTAAATTTGATTCATAAATGTGAAAATGGACTGTTGATCTATTTTCTTTAATACAAACAAAAACCAAAGGGCACACAAAAGGTTCTTCTGAGCCCTGGGCACTGGAAGGCACCAGGTCCGATGGCCAACCCCCTGGCAACAGCACCAGGACTGTGGCCTCAAAATTCAAACTTCCACTGAGAAGCACCAGGGTTCCTTTTAACAAAGGAAAGCAGGAGTGGCAATATGTACATTACCAATGTGGAATTTGAGGCAAGCATATTACGATACAAAAAGGGACTTTCTTTTTTAATGATAAAAGGGAAGTTGCATAAAGAAAACCTGAGTTTATAGCACCAAATAACCTACAAGTATTCTGGCAGGCTACAGGCCACCGGACTGCAGCAAAATGGGGTCGCAAAACGCCGGACACGACTGAGCGACTAGTACTAATGCTGCTGCTGCTGCTGCTGCGCAGTCGCTTCAGCCGTGTCCGACTCTGTGCGACCCACAGACAGCAGCCCACCAGGCTCCCCGTCCCTGGGATTCTCCAGGCAAGAACACTGGAGTGGGTTGCCATGTCCTTCTCCAGTGCATGAAAGTGAAAAGTGAAAGTGAGGTCACTGAGTCATGTCCAACTCTTCGTGACCCCATGGACTGCAGCCCACCAGGCTCCTCCGTCCATGGGATTTTCCAGGCAAGAGTACTGGAGTGGGGTGCCGTTGCCTTCTCCTACTTAACCTAAAAGTAAAGCGCACAGAAATGTCAGTGCAGGGCACGGCTGCTCTGCAGGCGGTGAGGCGGGTTCCCTTCGCTTCAAATCGGGATGCCTCCTCTGCTTGACTCCATGCCTTGTTAGTGCTGACTGTGGCTCCTGACAACCTCGGACGGATCCATCCACTATAAACTTCCCTCTCGGCTTCCCTCTGTCGTTTTAGCTTCTGTTGATGACCGCTGCCTGGATTTGTTGTTTTACTTGGAGTTGCAAAATAATAATATTCCAATGCGATTACTCTGTCTTCATTTTTCACCCGGAATTCTATAAAGGAGAACATTCCTCCTCGATCGTCTGACTGCTCTGAGGTGCTTGTCAGGATGTTTCAGCAGACAGAACTAAGTAGCAAGGCCCGCAGGAGGCCCACGCTTCTCAGTTACCCTGGGGGAAAGAGGAATGCCATGTGAATAAGTTGGGGTTTTTTTCCCTTGAAATTGGCTTGTCAGTGCTTCTGCCTAAGGGGTAGTTATTATCTGGGATTCAGTCACAGCAAGCAGGAGCTCGCACAAGCTTTCTCTGCGTGGCCGCCTCCTATAGAATGCCTTGGGCCCCCATGGCCCACCTCACTCAGAGGAGGGATGAAGGTGGGGTGCCTGGCTCTCTCCCAGGCACAGCTCAAAACCTCAGCTGCAGTTGTTCAAGGTTGCACAGTAGCTTTAGGGCCACTAATGCCTAACTTTAGAGCTCTTTCTAGTATGTTCACGTGTTAGTTCTTTGAGTTATATTAGCTTCCCAGGTGGTGCTAGTGGTAAAGAACCGCCTGTCAATGCAAGAGAAGTAAGAGTTGAGGGTTCTATCCCTGGGCTGGGAAGAGCCCCTGGAGGAGGGCGTGGCAGTCCACTCCAGTATTCTTGCCTGGAGAATCCCCATGGACAGAGGAGCCCAGCGGGCTCCAGGGCATTGCGTCGCAAAGAATCGGACACGACTGAAGCGGCTCAGCACAGAACACTGTTGATCAAGACTACATACTAATAGAAAGTCCACTCCCTTAACTGTTGATGAATATTCAACTATCATGTATATGGCAGAAATGCTTCTCTAAAGGGAAAGAGCTCAGTCATGTCATAAAACTCCTGACGTTTGCGACATTTTTGCTTTTTCTTGCAGTTTTATTGAGATGTAATTGACCATAGCCCTGAGTACATCTAAGGCACACAGCATCAGGATCTGACTCCTGTAGCACCCTGAGATGATTGCCATGGGAAGGTTGGTGAAGACCCACAGACTCACATAGACACAAAGTTAAAGACAGAGAAAAACCCGTTTTTCTTGTTATGAGAACTTAGCATTACTCTCTTAACTTTCATATATATATATATATATATCTCAGTTCAGTTCAGTTCAGTCGCTCAGTCATGTCCGACTCTTTGCAACCCCATGAATCGCAGCACACCAGGCCTCCCTGTCCATCACCAACTCCCGGAGTTCACTCAGACTCACATCCATCGAGTTAGTGATGCCATCCAGCCATCTCATCCTCTGCCGTCCCCTTTTCCTCCTGCCCCCAGTCCCTCCCAGCATCAGGGTCTTTTCCAATGAGTCAAGCGGCTGAGCAGCTGATCGGATCTGATATATATCTATACATGAGACCAGTGCTCACTACAGTCACCGTGTTGTACACTACAGCCTTACTACTTGTCTTAGGACTAGAAGTGTGTACCTTTTGACAACCTTCATTCAATTCCCCCTCTGTTTTGTTAAAAAAGAGAAACAATTTTTAGAAACATCCAAGTAAACAGTCTCTTCTAATATCCACATAGGTGTGTGTCTGTGTGTCTGGTGTGGTGGGGGGAGATAGGTGTGTGTCTGTGTGTCTGTGTGTGTGTGGGGATCTGTGCACAGGTGTGCATGTGTGTGTGGGGGGGATCTGTGCACAGGTGTGCATGTGTGTGTGTGGGGATCTGTGCACAGGTGTGTGTGTGGGGGATCTGTGCACAGGCGTGCATGTGTGTGTCCGCGAGCTCACTGTTTTCTTTCTTTTTTAGGCAGGAAGTGATGCATTCCTGTATTTCGCTTTCAGAATATTATTTTGTTTGACTTGATTTAGCCTTATGCTCACTTCCAAAGATTTCTTCCTTGTAGCTCCTAGTATCAGAGTGAATCTTCAGGGAAAATACACCCCGAGGACACGCGGCCGATCTTTCTCTGTTCCTTTCCTGCTCCTGTTTTGTCATAACCACAGCTCAGAATAAAGCAGTTCCATCAAACAGGAACCACAGTAGCCGGGCTGGCCACACGTATCAGTCCTGTGAGAATCGGAGAAAGGTCAGAGGGGAAACATCCAGAGTGTCCGGACTTTCTGAAAGTATCAGTAATTTAGGATGTAAAGGACTTTTTAAGGGAAGCGTCCCCAAAGTGTGACAGCGCTGTTTCGAGTCTGAGACTCCTGAGAGGTCACAACACAGCCTGGGGACACGGCTTTAACACACAAGGTCTGAAACCATGCCCACCAGCACCAAGCACAGGACTAAGGCAGGATTGCCAAGCCGCCCAAGAGCCCTTGGGGCCCTTCCCTCCAGGGTGAAAGTCCACAGGCTCTGTCATGAAAGATAAAGTGGCCCCAAGCTGCTGATATAGCCCGGCACAGCGGGCTCATGCTAACCACTGGGGACACTTTTAAACTCATCATGCTGAGTTGCTAGAGCTTGTTCCTTTCCTGTTTCACAAATGAGGAAGCTGAGGCTTCTGGAAGCCAGTTAGCTGATCAGGGTCACACAGGTCATAAGTGGAGAGTCTGAACTCGCCCTCAGACAGGCCTGCTCCCAACCCCTGGACACGCCTGACCTGGAGCTCCCCCACCACTGCTCCCTGCCTCCTCTTCAGCTGAGCCTGCCCTGGCCTGGACTGAGGTGGGGGGGGGGCAGGGCGTGATTTGGCCACCCCAGTAAAGGTGACCTCTGACCCCACCTAGCAGGAGCCCCGGGGTGTCTCCAGCCGCCACGGGCGCTCCGGCTCCCCAGGTCTGCTCCGGGAAGAGCCAGTGCGGCCGTCGAGGATCACACGGTCTACAGCGAGGCTCTCCAACACTCGGCACATTGCTTCGGCAGCCGAGTGCTCGTGCTTGTTGGTTTGCCTGACAACTCCCCACCAGCAGAGGCTGCGCCCAGTCTCCCTGGTTCTGCTCACAAGCCCCTCAGCCCGCACCAAGGCGCAGCCCGCCCGTCCTCCCCTTCCACCCTCCCGCCTGTCTTCTCCAGGCCTTGCTTCTGCCTCCCCACTGACGGCGGGACCCTTGCCCCAGTTCTCTGTGCCCTATGCCCTCCCTGTGGGAGGTGTGCATTTCCTTCCTCCCAGTCATGGACTTGGCCACCGAACCGGCTCCAGTCCAGAGCATTCGAACAGAGGAACAGCCGTCAGACACGGAGCGGCCAGAGCCGGGGTGTGGCCCTGCTCCTGCTGGTTGAAGGGCAGAGGCCAGCACGGGCGCGTCCTGCAGCCTGGTCCCAGAGTGAGAATCACCCGATCCACAGCCGGCGTGCGGCACGGCAGAGATGGGCTCTTGCGGACGCAGTCAGTGAAGCCCTGAGATTTGGGAGGTGTTCGCAGTGTAACCCGCGGTGTTTCCAGATGGGAACAGGACAGCAGAGGGAGTCACATCAGCGAAGCTGCTCAACAAGAGGCCCTTGGTGTTGGAGGCTGGAGCACTGACTCCAGGACGCTCCGATCACTGAGACGGCTGTGACCATCTCCCCCCTGCCTCGTGCAAACATGCTTCTTCCCAAGCAAACGCCATCTCTTAAAGCACAAGATCTGTGCTATTTTTCACTGCACTGTGGGAGCTGAGAAACTTACCTCTCGGGTTCCCCACCTCCTGCGGTGACAGCACCCCCACTTGCCCTGTGAAGTCTCGCCAGCTTCCACAGCTGCAGTTTGGCCTAGACCTGAGCTGCCCCTACCCTATTTTATTTTCACTTTTAAAAAAAAGTATAGTTGATTTGGGCTTCCCAGACAACTTTACACATGGACATCACCAGATGGTCAATACCGAAATCAGATTAATCATATTCTTTGCAGATGAAGATGGAGAAGCTCTATACAGTCAGCAAAAACAAGACCTGGAGCTGACTGTGGCTCAGATCATCAGCCCCTTATTGCAAAATTCAGGCTTAAATTGAAGAAAGTAGGGAAAACCACTTTCAGATGTGACCTAAATCAAATCCTTATGCGTATATAGTGGAAGTGACAAATAGGTTCAAGGGATTAGATACGGTAGAGAATGTGTCTGAAGAAGTATGGACAGGGGTTCATAACATTGTACAGGAGGTGATGACCAAAACCAAGCCGAAGGAAAAGAAGAGCAAGAAGGCAAAGTGATTGTCTGAGGAGGCCTTACAGAGAGCTGTGAAAAGAAGCGAAAGGCAAAGGAGAAAAGGAAAGATACACCCGTCTCAATGCAGAGTTCCAGAGAATGGCAAGGACAGATAAGAAAGTTTTCTTAAGTGAGCAAAGCCAAGAAATAGAGGAAAACAATAGAATGGGAAAGACTAGAGATCTCTTCAAGAAAATTGGAGACACCAAGGGAACATTTCATGCAGAGATGGGAGCACTTTATGGGCACATAAAGGACAGAAATAGTAAGAACCTAATGAAGCAGAAGAGATTAGAAAAAGAAGTGGCAAGAATACACAGAACTATACCAAAAAGATTTTAATGTCCTGGCTAACCACGATGGTGTGGTCACTCAGACCCAGACATCCTGGAATGCTAAGTCAAATGGGCCTTAGGAAGCATCACTATGAACAAAGCTAGTGGAGGTGATGGAATTCCAGCTGAGCTATTTCAAAGCCTAAAACATGATGCTGTGAAAGTGCTGCACTCAATATGCCAGCAAATTTGGAAAACTCACAGTGGCCACAGGACTGGAAAAGGTCAGTTTTCATTTCAATCCCAAAGAAAGGCAATGCCAAAGAATGTTCAAACTACCACACAAATGCCCTCATCTCACATGCTATCAAGGTGTTCCTCAAAATCCTTCAAGCTAGGCTTTAGTAGTATGTGAACTGAGAACTTCCAGATGTACAAGCTGGATTTAGCATAGGCAGAGGAACCAGAGATCAAATTGGCAACATTCGTTGTATCATAGAAAAAAGCAAGATAATTCCAGAAAAACATTTACTTCTCTGCTTCATTGACTATGCTAAAGCTTTTGACTGTGTGAATCACAACAAACTGTGGAAAATTCTTAAAATGATGGAAATACCAGACCACCTTACCTGTCTTCTGAGAAATCTGTATGCAGGACAAGGAACAACAGTTCGAACTGAATATGGAACATCAGACTATTTCAAAATTGGGAAAGGAGTATGTCAAGGCTGTATATTGTCATTCTGATTATTTAACTTATATGCAGTGTACATCAAGTGAAATGCTGGGCTGGATGAAGCTCAAGCTGAAATCAAGTTTGCTGGGAGAAATATCAACAGCTTCAGATATGCAGAGGATACCACTCTAATGACAGAAAGCGAAGTGAAACTAAAGAACCTCTTGATGAAAGTGAAAGAAGAGAGTACAAAAGCTGGTTTAAAACTCATCATTCAAAAAACTAAGATCATGCCATCCATTCCCATCATGGCAAACAGATGGGAAAAAAGTGGAAACAGGGACATATTTTATTTTCTTGGGCTCCCAAATCACTGCAGATGGTGATTGCACCCACGAAATTTAAAAAAGTTTGCTCTTTGGAAGGAAAGCCATGACAAACCTAGACAGTGTATTAAAAAACAAAGAAATCACTTTGCAGACAAAGGTCCATCTAACCAAACCTGTGGTTTTCCCATAGCTTTCTCACGGATGTGAGAGTTGGCCCATAAAGAAGGCTGAGTGCCAAAGAACTGATGCTTTAGAATTGTGGTGTTGGAGAAAACTCCGAGAGTCCCTTGGACAGCAAGGGGATCAAACCAGTTGTGAAACGGAAATATCTCCTGCTATATTAATAAACACCATGACCCGCCTGTCTTGGGTGGCCCACACAGCATGGCTTAGTTTCATTGAGTTAGACGAGGCTGTGGTCCGTGTGACAGAATGTGGTCCACTGGAGAGGGGAATGGCAAACCACTTCAGCATTCTTGCCTTGAAAACCCCATGAACAGTATGAAAAGGCAAAATGATATGATACTGAAAGAGGAACTCCCCAGGTCAGTAGGTGCCCAGTATGCTACTGGAGATCAGTGGAGAAATAACTCCAGAAAGAATGAAGGGATGGAGCCAAAGCAAAAACAATACCCAGCTGTGGATGTGACTGGTGATAGAAGCAAGATCCGATGCTGTAAAGAGCAATATTGCATAGGAACCTGGAATGTCAGGTCCATGAATCAAAGCAAATTGGAAGTGGTCAAATAGGAGATGGCAAGAGTGAATGTCAACATTCTAGGAATCAGCAAACTAAAATGGACTGGAATGGGTGAATTTAACTCAGATGACCATTATATCTACTACTGTGGGCAGGAATCCCTTAGGAGAAATGGAGTAGCCATCATGGTCAACAAAAGAGTCCGAAATGCAGTACTTGGGTGCAGTCTCAAAAACAACAGAATGATCTCTGTTCGTTTCCAAGGCAAACCATTCAATATCACAGTTATCCAAGTCTATGCCCCAAACAGTAACGCTGAAGTAGCTGAAGTTGAATGGTTCTATGAAGATCTACAAGACCTTTTAGAACTAACACCCAAAAAAGATGTCCTTTTCATTATAGGGGACTGGAATGCAAAAGTAGGAAGTCAAGAAACATCTGGGGTAATAGGCAAACATGGCCTTGGAGTACAGAATTAAGCAGGGCAAAGGCTAATAGAGCTTTGCCAAGAGAATGCACTGGTCATAGCAAACACCCTCTTCCAACAACACAAGAGAAACCTCTACGCATGGACATTACCAGATGGTAATCAGATTGATTTATTCTTTGCAGCCAAAGATGGAGAAGCTCTATACAGTCAACAAAGACAAGACCAGGAGCTGACTGTGGCTCAGATCATGAACTCCTGATTGCCAAATTCAGACTTAAATTGAAGAAAGTGGGCAACACCACTAGACCATTCAGGTATGACCTAAATCAAATCCCTTATGATTATACAGTGGAAGTGAGAAATAGATTTAAGGGTCTAGATCTGATAGATAGAGTGCCTGATGAACTATGGAATGAGGTTCGTGACATTGTACAGGAGACAGGGATCAAGACCATCCCCATGGAAAAGAAATGCAAAAAGGCAAAATGGCTGTCTGGGGAGGCCTTACAAATAGCTGTGAAAAGAAGAGAAGCAAAAAGCAAAGGAGAAAAGGAAAGATATAAGCATCTGAATGCAGAGTTCCAAAGAATAGCAAGAAGAGATAAGAAAGCCTTCTTCAGCAATCAATGCAAAGAAATAGAGGAAAAGAACAGAATGGGAAAGACTAGAGATCTCTTCAAGAAAATTAGAGATACCAAGGGAACATTTCATGCAAAGATGGGCTCGATAAAGGACAGAAATGGTCTGGACCTAACAGAAGCAGAAGATATTAAGAAGAGGTGGCAAGAATACACGGAAGAACTGTACAAAAAAGATCTTCATGACCCAGATAATCATGATGATGTGTTGACTAATCTAGAGCCAGACATCTTGGAATGTGAAGTCAAGTGGGCCTTAGAAAGCATCACTACGAACAAAGCTAGTGGAGGTGATGGAATTCCAGTTGAGCTGTTTCAAATCCTGAAAGATGATGCTGTGAAAGTGCTGCACTCAATTTGCCAGCAAATCTGGAAAACTCAGCAGTGGCCACAGGACTGGAAAAGGTCAGTTTTCATCCCAATTCCAAAGAAAGGCAATGCCAAAGAATGCTCCAACTACCGCACAATTGCACTCATCTCACATGCTAGTAAAGTAATGCTCAAAATTCTCCAAGCCAGACTTCAGCAATATGTGAACCGTGAACTCCCTGATGTCAAGCTGGTTTTAGAAAAGGCAGAGGAACCAGAGATCAAATTGCCAACATCCGCTGGATCATGGAAAAAGCAAGAGAGTTCCAGAAAAACATCTATTTCTGCTTTATTGACTATGCCAACGCCTTTGATTGTGTGGGTCACAATAAACTGTGGAAAATTCTGGAAGAGATAGGAATACCAGACCACCTGACCTGCCTCTTGAGAAATCTGTATGCAGGTCAGGAAGCAACAGTTAGAACTGGACATGGAACAACAGACTGGTTCCAAATAGGAAAAGAAGTCCGTCAAGGCTGTATATTGTCACCCTGCTTATGGTGGATGGCATCACCGACTCAATGGACATGCGTTCGGGTAAACTCTGGGAGTTGGTGATGGACAGGGAGGCCTGGCATGCTACAGTCCATGGGGTCGCAAAGAGTCGGACACAACTGAGCAACTGAACTGAACTGAATTGAGACAGTCATGTGTGGCAGAGGACCCTGAGGAAGCCACAGTCTCACTCACAAGGTAAATACGAATGGGCATTATCTAGGGTGGGATGCAGGGAGGGGCAGAAGGAATGGAGCACCTTGGGAGAGACTGTGGCTGAGAAAGAACAAGGCCAGTGTTACTGGGGCGGAGCCAGGGCCTCTGGAATGGATGTGCACCATGAGCTAGTCCATAGAGCGGCTGAGGCCTGAGCAGAATAAGAATTCTGCTGCCCATTCAGAGATGAATGGGGAGGACTTCTCTGGGGTCCTGTGATTAAAACTCCATGCTCACAATGCAGGAAGCACAGGTTCAACCCCTGGTCAGGGAACTTCTGCTTGCTGTCAAGAAAAACTGTCCTGCAAAATGCTGATGCTGTTTACATGAGAGTGATAGGATGACTCATTTCCCCCTTTATTTCTAGGGATATCCATGGACCTCCAATCCTTTGGCCAGCTGATGCGAAGAGCCAACTCATTGGAAAACACCCTGATGGTAGCAAAGATTGAGGGCAGGAGGAGTAGGGAGCCACAGAGGATGAGGTGGTTGGATGCATCACCGACTCGATGGACATGAGTTTGAGCAAGCTCTGGGAGTTGGTGATGGGCAGGGAAGCCTGGTGTGCTACAGTCCATGGGGTCGAAAAGAGTCAGACATGACTGAGCAACTGAACAACAACCAGTGGTTAAAGCTTTGTTTCCATTGCAGGGGACAAGGGGTCAATTCCTGATTGGGAAACTAAGATCCCAATTGCTGCACGGCTGGAAACAAAACAAAACAATAACAATAACAACAGCAAACAAAGATCAACCAGAAGACCCGTCAAGTTTTTCCAGGGGCGTGACCTGATTAGATCCAGACCTAACTGTAGAGCCAGTGTTGTCAGATTCGTGGGCCTGACACAGTGAAGCCAAACAAACCCAAACATGGGAGTTTGGAACACAGAAATGCTTATTGCAGAACAAAGAAAGGAGAACAGATTTTTGGCTTGGGCTCAAAAACCCCAAACTCTCCAATGGTTTTTGGAGAATTTTTACAGGCAAATAAATGTACAGACTTCAGAGTGTGTGAGTTCTTCTCTCTGGTTGTTGGTGAGGTAACAGGGCGGTGCACCAAGGATTGTATGCTCAGCCTGAAGGTACCATCCTCCACCTGGGTGGGGGCCTTAATTCCTGCAGAAGATATATCAATATATGTCTCCCTTGAGGCAGGGCTAGGACAGCTTTATCACTGCCCTTCTGTTTCTTGACTGCTTTCCCTTTGTTCTGCACTCCCTCAGTTCCCTGGTGACTGCTTGAATCTGCCCTTTGGATCTCAGGGAAGGTCTAGGAGGCTGGAGCTTCAGCTACAAGCAAGAAATGGGGGACATGGAAACGTTATCGTGGCTGGGAGGGCCTCCCGCGGCCCCTGACCACTTCTTGGCAGCAGAGTGGAGAGAGAAGGTGGACAGAGCCACAGAGAACCGGGGACCAAGCACTGTCTGGGGTTAGGAGGTCACTGGCCATCTTTGAGGATGCAGCTCCTGAGGACATGGGAAGGGAGGTGGACTAAAGGCCTGAGCTGCAGGGGCAGCAGCGGAAGGTCGCGTTTGGGAGCCTGCTGCCTCCTCCACCCGCTCCCTGCCTGCCTCCCTTCCTCTGTCGCCCACTGACTTGAGCGCTGCCGTGAGGATCTTCACCTCCCAGGTTCTTAGGACTAAGGACACTGGCTGGCTGGCTGGTGGTAGGTGCAGAGTTACAGCCTTGATTTTCGATGTGTCTGATCTCAAGGAAGGCTGACGGTCCCGGTGGCAGGCTTAGCTCCGAAGGTCCTGCTGTTCCGTGTCCCAGAAGAGCTGCAAACGGTGGAGACCATGGGAACGGGGCAGAGACAAATGGAATCGAGCGGGGTTAGCTAGGGTGCCCTGTGCGGCCTTGAGGCCGCCCCTGCGGCGGGAGGACACGCGACACGGGTCTCTCCGCCTGCCTGAGCCCCCAGGGTCCCAGCTCCTTGAGTACAACCCGGCCTCGAGGGAGCAGCCTTCTCGCGGCCCCTCCTGCGGCCCCGCGGCGCTGCCTCCGCGCGCCTGTCACACACCTTGACCGGCTGGCTACTGGGCCCCGAAAGCCCGGTCTCCCGGGCAGCTCGACGCGGAGTCGAGGAGCCGGGGCTCCCAGGACGTTAGAGAAGGTGGCTTTCAAGTCGACCTCCCGGGTCTGGGCCGAAGGCAGGCAGGAACTAGCCCGAAAGCGAAGCTCCGTCGAAGAGCCGAAGGGAAGCGGACAGGCCGGGGGCGGGGCGTGCCCTCTGGGCGGGGCGTGTCCTCCAGGAGGGGCGTGGCGTCGGGCTTCTCCAGGGCTTCTCGCCCGCCCGGCGCCAGCCTGCCGCCGGGGGCGTGGCTCAGGCCGGGGGCGTGGCTCAGGCCGGGGGCGTGGCTCAGGCCGGGGGCGTGGCGTTGGGCCCTGGCCCTGGCCGAGCCTGGGGGCGTGTCCCGGGCCCGGGGCGTGGCCGGAACGGGGGCGTGTCCCGGCGGGGGCGTGGCCGGAACGGGGCGTGTCCCGGTCGGGGGCGTGGCGTTGGGGCATCTGGGCGGAAATGCGCTGGTAGGAGCTGGGGCCCGGGATTCGCCGGGCAGCGAGGGTCGCGGTGCCGGCGGACCGGCCGTCGTGTGCGCCTGGCGGGCCTGGTGAGGCGGCAGGGCCCCGGGGTCCCGGGTGGTCGGTGGGCGGGGTGCGAGTCCACTGTGTTGCGGGGGTCTGGGCTCCCGGGCCTCCGGGCCTCCGCAGGGGCGCGGCGGTGGGCCGGGGCTAGCCGCGCTGCTCGTCGGCCGCTGGCCCGGCGCACGGTCAGCTGAGCGACGTCTGTTCCTCTTCCAGGGAAGCGCAGGGCCTGGCGCCGGACGCGGCCTCGCGCCCTCGGGAGACTGAGCCTTGGCGACCCCGCGGGGTCCTCCCCGGTGCGGCGGATGACTTCCCCGGCCTTCCTGGGCGCCTTGTGCCTGGCGCTGAGCTGTTTGGGCGGCGCGCACGGGCTCCGGAGGTGAGCGGCCGAAGGGGCGCTGAGCGCGGGTCTGCAGGGGAACGAGGGATAGGCGGTGTGGAGGGACACGGGTGCCCGAGCTTCGAGGTGGCTCCGGGGCGGCGCGCGCGGGCTCTGGCGGAGGTGAGCTGCTGGCGGGGCGAGGGGCGCAGGGCGCGGGGCTGCGGGGCAACGGGGGTGGATCCGGGCGCCCGAACTTGCGAGCGGCTCTAGGGACGGCGCGCGTGCATTCCGACCAGGGTCGATCCTGGTGAAGTGGTCGTGGTTCCTCTTTCCTAGTTTCTGTCTCTCGCCCTCCCTCCCATCCCCCTCGTTTTCTCTTTCCAATCGTTCCTATGCAACTGACGAATTAGGGGTAAACAGGGGCTCTGGGAGAGGATTCGCATTATACCTCTGTAGAGGAGACAGAGATCTGAGTACCAGATATGAATTTTCTTCTATTTTATTTGGGCAATGATCTTGTTAATAAAAGGAGTTCATACTTCACTTGTAGGCGTGGGAAAAGTTCAGTTTTCATTTTTAATGAGCCATCCTTGTTGTTTTGTCATTTACTTTAAAAGGTAACGTTAAATTTCAATTTTCCAAGAAAGTGTTATTTTCTAAAACGAACTGCATTAAATAACTAAGCATTGCCCTCAAGTTAAGAGCGGTTCACCAGAAAGGTAGTGTGGTGTGCAGATTGAGTGTGAACTGCTAGCTCAGATCCAGATGTGTGATCCAGAGCCCTTCACCAAGGTCGTTCAACCCGAAGTCCCCAGAGTGATGGCACCTGCGTCCTAGCGCCAACGCCAGGAGGCATCAGTTAAAGTACCAAACGAGCTCCGAGCCACGCCTGGCCTACAGGGATCAATGCAGCAGGCCCTCTCTATAGGGATCTGCAAGTTTCGGGCTTCCAAAGATGCAAATATGTGTTCACATGTCCAGTTACGTAACTTAGTCCACGTGTCCAGTTCACATAACTTAGTCCACGTGTCTGGCGTACTTGTCATGCGCAACTGAAATAATTGGCGAGCAAGGCAGGGGTTCGAGACCATGAGGGTGACTCAGCCTGAGGGCCTCACGGGTCAGCGGGATTTTCCCAGGCCATCTGCCTCTGCTTGGGAGGCCTTTCTCTCTACAGCACAGTCAGCATCTCCACTGATTGGAGAGGATCTCTCTCTTACACTCACAGCACTCTTTAGCCGGGGTGGTAGGTGGTAATTGTCATTGTTGAGTCTTGAGTTTTATTGTAAATTCCACGCTGTTGGTCTAGTTCTCCTGGTCTCTGCCTACTCTTCCAGCCTTGGTTTCCCCCTTTGTGAAATAAGTTTTTCATACCAAGGGGAAAAAAGCACTTTACAGTCCATGGGTTCGCTAAGAGTCGGACACGACTGAGAGACTTCACTTTGACTTTTCACTTTTCTGCATTGGAGAAGGAAATGGCAACCCACTCCAGTGTTCTTGCCTGGAGAATCCCAGGGATGGGGGAGCCTGGTGAGCTGCCGTCTATGGGGTCATACAGAGTCGGACACAACTGTCGTGACTTAGCAGCAGCAGCAGCAACGCTTCTCCCAGCACTAATGCTCATGCCTTCTTTTTTCTCTTGTACTGAGCATTTGCTCATTAGTTCAGTCTGAGAAAAGTTTCAAATATTGTGAATTCTCTGCTTATTAAACAATACTCATTTATAAAACTGTTATGTAAGAACTTATTTCTGTTTGGGTTCTGCTGCTTCTAAAATTTCATCTATCCTAATAAAATAAAATTTCATCTATCCTGAATGACATGCCTGCTTGAGTTATATGCCCTGTTGCTACTGATGTTTTCCATCTGGAAAGTGAGTATTTCCACAAGCCAGCCTTTCTGCCCCCATCTCTGTATGTGCCAAGCCTTGCCAGCCTGGTGGAAGGGCTTCTGCTGAGGGATGTATGAATGCTACTCCACAGCCCCTTATGGAGCGTCTCAGGGTCACATGGGTTTCATGGGGTCATTGGAAGAAGCCCTTAGGCTCCCAAGTCACACATCCTGCAGAGAACAAGATCCCAGTGGCTGGGGTGGTGCCAAGCCCTGCGCTGCCCTGGGTGCTGTTCTGTGGCCCGATGAGCTAGAGGAACCATTGTGTTTCCAGGCTTGTGGGTGTCACACGTTGCTGCTAAGGGCTCATTGGTCGGTGTCTGCACCGCTTGAGCCTCTGAGGAGAAAGGGGCTTTCTGACCAGTCCACTGCAGAGCCTTCCCGGCGGCCTGGTCCAAAATCCCGACCCCCTCCCCGCCTGCCAGGCTTCCCAGGTGGCGCGGTGGTGAACAGTCTTCCTGCCAGTGCGGGAGACACAAGAGACGTGGGTTCGATCCCTGGGTCAGGAGGATCCCCTGGAGAAGGAAATGGCAACCGACTCCGGTCATGTCCAGAGTCGGACATGACTGAGCGCGCAGCACGCACCCCACCGGACAGGCCTGTTACCACTTGTCCCCGGGCATGCCGTCTGTGTTTTCTCAGTCACCATAGTCATTGTCTCCCTCACTGGCTGGCGCGCTGCAAGAGAGTAAGGACTAGGCCCCCCAGTCCTCTCAGCACCCCCTCCTCACCCACAGCAGCGCCTGGGGACCCATCCGCCCACTCCTGCCCACAGCAGCGCCTGGGCACGCGGACCGCTCCCCGCAGCAGCACAGCCCCTGGCCTGCAGCTGGGATTCAGTGTTTATTGAATGATCGAGGGATGAATTAATTTTTCTGTAACTCAAGTTACAGAGTAAGCTCTTGTCTTTTTGCAGTGATGACCTTGAGTGGAGCAAACTAATCATGGTTCACCACTGGCCTGCGACCGTGTGCCAGGTGAGTTCTGCGGGGACTGGTGACACTCACGGAGAGGAGGTCCCATGCAGGCTCCTCCCCAGCGCCTCTCACTGACCGAGCCCCCAGCCCACCTGCCCCTTGAGGCCGAGCCCTCCCAAGCTGAGACCGTGCCTCCAGGAGGCCCTGCGTGAGGGGCCAGGGGCCCTGCCCCACGAGCCAGGTGGCGTCACAGATGACAGAGCAGGTCTGTCCTCCGCTCAGGGGCCCTCGGCTCATGCCCCCTTGGAAAGCTGCACCTTGACCCCAGTTTCCCCCCACCGAAGGCTCATCCAAGATGCTGGATGAAGAGCTGGGGTAGAAAAGCCCCCGTGGGCACTTGGCTTTGCCCTCCACTGCCTCGCGCCACAGGAAGGCCTGCCTGCTTTGGACTGTGTTTCCCTGGGGATGAGAGCAGGGCACGGGTGCTCATCCTGCCCTCTGCCCCTTAGTCTGAGCCGTCTGATGTCAGACATTGCCGTCACCTAAACCCGGCCTGCCCTCATCTCCAGACCCACCATTCAGAGACGCGCCTCCCACATCAGAAGGCGTTTAAGCAGGAGGGCTTGCGGGTGAGCCGGCTCCTCACCACACCCCACGTGTACTGTCCCTCGCTTGTTCACTGCACCCAAGTTCTGACACCACAGTCTGATAGTTGAGGTATATTTCTTAATGGTTATTTATTTTGGAAAAGATCCATTTTAGCGAAACGATTTGGAGGTTCCTGTAAAGTGTTACACTGAAGATTTTTAACTCCATGAGTTAATTATTTGACTCTCATCTTGCGTTTTTGTTGGCTCCAGATTCTCGGTACTTATTATTACACTATTGCATTTGAACCTGGTGCCTGAACAGATCGATACGACCGGGTGCCATGCCAACCTCTGGGTCTCAGTTTTTGATTGCATGACAAGAAAATTATTCATGGGTAACTATGAGTGCATCCATCAGATAGACTTAATTTTCAGGCACATAAAGAAAAAACAGTAGCTGTTAAATTCTGTTTTCCAAATTTTTGGTTCACCTTTTTCAAATAAAACATCCAGTCCCCGCCCCGTGTGTTACCCTCATAAACACTGTTTATCGTAAATTACCACAGAATTTATTTTGTGTTAGGATTTCATTGATTGTCGAAAGAAAGGAAGGTTGCTGAGTGTATTTAATAAACAAGAAACCACTTGTCTCCTGTCTCTTCTTCATAGGAAGTTGCGGGCCACTGCAAAGACCCTCCAAATTACTGGACGATACATGGATTATGGCAAGTACTTCCTGCATTTAAAACTGCAGCAGCCCCAGAAGCTGGCTAACCTGGTGTTCTGGCTTTACTCTGTCTCTCTGTCCAGACGTGTATTCTGGGGATTTCTGTTAGGAGTTCACTCAGCAGGCCAGAAGCTTGTTGAGAAACATCTTTAGTCTTTCTAACATGACCTGCCTTCTGTTGTCCTTGAGTTCTGTTTTGGTAGAACGATAACAGTCTAGCTTAAATATGCATTTAAGGGTTCTGGCTACATTTTCGATCACTGAATTTTAATTTTCTCATTTTCTTCTTTTGGAACCAATAAGTAAATGCATAAAAATGAATGTATG
This sequence comes from Aepyceros melampus, assembly GCA_006408695.1. Taxonomy (NCBI): domain Eukaryota; kingdom Metazoa; phylum Chordata; class Mammalia; order Artiodactyla; family Bovidae; genus Aepyceros; species Aepyceros melampus. The sequence continues at coordinate 57,581 of SJXQ01005192.1, read as the reverse complement.
CACGTTATACACATGTGGTTTGTGTCTGTAGTACACATACTTCACAGACACCCAGATTCTCTCTTCCGGTTTTGCCTGCAGTCTGTTTAGTTTGTGTTTTGTGGTGTGTGCGTGTATTCATGACGTCAAGCTGTGTGCGTTTGTTTGTCCAGAGGGAGCGACCGGGTCTCCCCCTCCCTTGAGAGGCGGGCAGTCCTGGCTCCCGCTGGCCCTGATGTCCCTCGGGGACAGAGTCAGTGGAATGCTGGTTAAACAGGGGCCTGAGGACCGGGCCTCATCCCACCTCTGGTTTTCTTGACTTCACTGGTGTCCTCGGCCGCCCTCCAGCTGGAGGGACGGCACCCAGCTCTGTGGGGAACTGGGCTCGTTTCGGGGGCTGGGCCAGGCTTGTCCACCCTGGAGAAAGCAGGCTTGGTCCCTCGTGATCTAAGCCGCACGTGGAGATGGAGCGTGGACCCGTCCAGAATTGGACGCGTGAGGACAGAATCAGGCACAAGGGAAAGGACTCGTGCTCTGTTCTAGAACATTCCTGCAGCCAACCTTGAGTCGTCACGTACCTTGTATTAATGGTCCTCATCACCTTTAAAGAGGTGGAACCTCTTGCTGTTCTCATGCTATGCTTGTTGAATGGAGGTAAGGTAAAGTCACGCAGTCGTGTCCGACTCTTTGCGACCCCGTGGACTGTAACCTACTAGGCTTCTCTGTCCACGGGATTCTCCAGGCAAGAATACTGGAGTGGATTGCCATTTCCTTCAGGAAATCTTCCTGACCCAGGGATCGAACCCGGGTCTCCCGCATTGGAGGCAGACGCTTTAACCTCTGAGCCACCAGGAGATTTGCAAGTAACTCAAAAAGTGTTGGTTGCTCAGTTGTGTCCAATTCTTTGCAACCCTGTGGACTGTAGCCCGCCAGGCTCCTCTGTTCATGGGATTCTCCAGGCAAGAATACTGGAGTGGGTTGCCATGGCCTTCTCCAGGGTATCTTCCCAATCCAGGGAGCGAACCCGGTCTCCTGCACTGCAGGCAGACTCTCATCACAGAACCATCAGGGAGGCACCAGAGCCTGGCCAGGCATCTCCACCAGCCCAGCTCTGGGTCGCCCCCTGCTGGGCTGTCTCTTCCTGTGTTGGAGAACCTGTTGGCACTGTGCCTGGTTTGGAACAGCTTTGCGCTTTGAAGGGAACTCCAGTAGTGCCCGCTTGTGCCCAAGCGTGGCTCACCCCCTTTCGTTCTCTCCAGACCACAACTTGAGTGCTTTCTCATGCCATTTGGAACCAGCCCGACCAAGACTAATTTCTCTTTATTTTTTCAACTCTAATTCAAGGCCCGATAAAAGTGAAGCATGTAACCGATCCTGGCCCCTTAATCCACAGGAGATCAAGGTACTAACTTTAATAATGTTCCCACCGCAGAGTCTCCCAAAAGATTCGCTCCTCCTCTGGGTGTGCCCTCAAAGCTGTGTTTAAAGTGTGCTCACCAGCGTTTATGGGTATCTAAAGCAGCCCAACTGGTGAAGGATGATCTGTGTTTCAGTAACTCCTCTGCCCCAGGCCCAGTGGGCTGCAGCCATGTATGAGGGGTGGCAGGGTTGAGCAGGCCGGCCCTGGCTCTAGCCTGCGGCCCATGGTTCCTAGTCTGAGACCCCTGTCCGGTGGGCGTGAGCTCAGGCATGAGTACCGCCCTGGCTTGCAGGAGTGCCGTGGCCCCCAGGGTGTCCTTTCTGGCTGTGGGTGGGTTTCTGAGTGGGGCCAGTGAGCAGGGAGGAGAGGATGGGCCTTTCCAGGACAAAGACTTGTATTGCAGAGTAACTCTGGGCACTGAGGTTACGAGAGCTGGTAGCAGCCACACACACACAGACACACACACACGCACACACACACACACGTGAGCGCAGCTTTCCATGGGGTGCTGGCTGCCCCTCGTGTGTGCTGGTCAACTATCAAGGACTCGTGACTTTGTACCTGGACTTAGCGAGCAGGGTCTGTGAGTTCCTGAGGCCTCTCTGAAAACGTGGGGCAGACTTGGGATTTGCCAGAATTATGGGCCCTTCCCAGGACTGCACGGCCCCCAGAAGGATGAGGTAGTCGCGTCCAAACCAGTCACAGGTTCCCATGCCGGCAGTGCATCGGGCACTGTGCCGGGGGCCGGGCAGAACCAGGTGTGGTCTCCGGCTCCCCCTGCCTGCAGCCAGGAGCCAGGACAGACGACCCCTCTGGGTGCCTGGAGGGGAGGGTAGTCAGAGCTGAGGATGGCAGGCCTGGGCCCGGCTGTCCTGAGGAGGTAGTGGTGAGCTGGGATCCAGCTTAACCAGTGACGGGAGCAGTAGCAGCCTGTGCAAAGGGTAGGACGGAGTTTTGGAGCAGCGGGGAGCAAGCCAGTGTGGCTGGGGCTGAGCCGTGGGTCCGGGCAGTGTTCCTCAGAGTCCTGTGTGCTGGTTAAGGCTGTGTGTCTGAGTAAGACGCAGACGTAGTTGTTGGAAACATTCGAGCTGGAGAGAGGAGGAAGCCGGAGTCATGGCTTGATGCTGAATGATACTCCCTTGTGTGGGTGGACGTGGTCTGTCTAGCCATTTACCGTCAGAGCTGCTATTTTCACATCCGCTTTCGCGATTCCCCCGGCTTCACTTTTACGTGTGTCTTAAGAAACACGTCATGCGAATAAATGGAGCCATTTTACTCGCCTGAGTGCTATCAGCTCACAGAGCTCGGTTTTGTTTGCTCTTTTTTTCTGTGTTCGTCTATCAGATCTGCCTTCCAGGTCTGAGTTGCCAAGCCTTACGTGGTTTATTATCATTGCTGTCTTTACGTGCAGGACCTTTTGCCAGACATGAAGAGGTACTGGCCGGATCTGCTCCATCCGTCCAACTGCAGCCTCCAGTTCTGGTGAGTCTGAGTTGCCAGGCCCGTCTCGGGCCCCAGAGCCCAGGTGTGAGGTGGGACCGCGAAGAGCCTGGCTCCTGAGGCTGCGGAGCTGGAGCGGCCTCGCGTGTGCTGCACCCTTTTTTGAGGGGTCCTCCAGTGGATAAAAAATGAGGGCGAGGGGAAGTGACTTTGCAGACTTGCTTTTTAATGCATTATATCTTTCATTTTGTGTGCGTGCTAAGTCACTTTGCTTGTGTCTGACTCTTTGTGACTCTATGGACTGTGGCCCGCCAGGCTCCTCTGTCCAGGGGATTCTCCAGGCAGGAATACTGGAGCAGGTTGCCATGACCTCCTGCAGGGGATATTCTGGACCCAGAGGTTAAACCTGGGTCTCCTGCATTGGCAGGTGGATTCTTTTCCACTGTCGCCACCTGGGAAGCCCTCCCTCACTGCAGGATGGCAATTTATAATTCATCTCACAGTGAATCAGGTTTTGGCCAAGTGATTCACTTAACTTGGAAGTATATTTTTGTAGACTCTTCAGTCAGTTCAGTTCAGTTCAGTCGCTCAGTCGTGTCCGACTCTTTGCGACCCCGTGAACTGCAGCACACCGGGCCTCCCTGTCTATCACCAACTCCCAGAGTTCACTCAGACTCACGTCCATTGAGTCCATGATGCCATCCAGCCATCTCATCCTCGGTCGTCCCCTTCTCCTCCTGCCCCCAATCCCTCCCAGCATCAGAGTCTTTTCCAATGAGTCAACTCTTCGCATGAGGTGGCCAAAGTACTGGAGCTTCAGCTTCAGCATCAGTCCTTCCAATGAACACCCAGGACTGAGCTCCTTTAGGATGGACTGGTTGGACCTCCTTGCCGTCCAGGGGACTCTCAAGAGTCTTCTGGAGGAGTTAAATTTTGGAGAAGAGCTTTTTGAAACAAAGCAGAGCGGCAATGACATTTGTCCTCCTGGTTCGTGGGTGTTTGGATTGCGAGTTCACTCGAGGGTGTGTGGCTGGGACGTGGTTCACTCACGGCTCTGGATCCAGAGGCTGTAAACGTTTGGGAGACGAACAGTCCACGTCTCCAGTGCTGGCTCTGAGCGACCTGAGGTCTGGAAAGTGGTTTCAGAACAGACGGTGGCCTACATGGGTTGAAATAGTGAAAAACAATAAAAAAAAACTTTGAGCACTTCATGGTGTACTTAAAAATAAAAGCTCTTCGGTGACTAAGTAAACAGAAGAGATTTCAGTAGTTAAAATATTCCAGGTAGAATCAGTCAGGTTTTTGCCAAAGCTTAAAAATATACCGCTGAACATACACAAGGCATCTCCCCATGGGGCACAATGATAAAGAACCCGCCTGCAGTGCAGGAACAAAAAGAGACACAGGTGTGATCCCTGGGTCGGGAAGCTCCCCTGGAGGAGAGCATGGCGACCCACTCCAGTGTTCTTGTCTGGAGGATCCCATGGACAGAGGAGCCTGGTGGGCTCCCATCCATGGGGTTGCAAAGAGTTGGACACAGCCAACATCTATACAACAAGAAAAACAATGAGAGTTTGGTCATCTCTAACATCTGTTGAGTTGACTTGCTCCAGGAACAGCAGTGGATGTTTCGGGGTATTACATGCTAGGAGCGGTTTGGGCGTGTGTGACTGCTTCCGCCCCTGACTTCTCCATCTCCTTCTGTGGGAGCTTCTAGAATGACTGTCCCTGTTGTGCAGAAACTGAGGCCTCCGTAATTCAGTTTCACGTTCAGCTGGTTGAAAAGAGTCTCCTTTTTCTACTTCATAGAATTTAGAAAGTTAAGAAATAATTCGCTGTGGGTACTATTGTAGATGAAGAAAGTTGATTATTCATCTGTTATTTATCTCTCCTCATGGTTTTCTCGTGGCTCAGCTCATAAAGAATCCGCCTGCAGTGCAGGAGACCCTGGTTTGATTCCTGGGTCAGGAAGATCTGCTGGAGAAGGGATACCACTCCAGTATTCTGTCCGGGAGAATTCCATGGCCTATATAGTCCATGGGGTCATAAAGAGTCAGGCACAACTGAGCAACTTACACTTTCACATTTCTCTTTCATGGTTTTCCTGGGTCGGGGAGACTGGTAGCTCACAGCTGTTGCCCTCGCTCAGGACTGCTCCCTGCTGATGCTACCGAGGGGTCAGGCACGTTTACGTTGTGCTTCTGTGAGTCTGCGTGTGGGTGCCTCTGAGTGCTTGAGTGACTGTCGTTATTAAATCTTCGTGAATTAATCGTTGATAAAGCCTACGCCCGTGTGGTTTTTCCATGCTAACCATGGTTAGCTTCTGAAATGACAAGTTGTCAGTCATTCTAAAGGCGGGTGTAATCCATGATTGGCAGTTGATTGGTTGGCAGCGTGGGGCATTGGAAGGGCCCCGAGCATGGGTTGAGGCAGGCCGGGGTCGCCTGGCTGGGCGGCTGTGAAGTTGGGCTGCTCACTGGCCCGTCCCCACTTGTAAACCAGCAATTGTACTTTCACTTTGCGGCACTGTGAGGCTGGAGGGGAGAGTGCGGCATTGTGAGGCTCGGGGAAGGGTGGGTAAACATTTTGCAAAACTTTGTTGTGCGCATGTGTGCTGAGTCGTGTCTGACTCTCTTTTGACCCCACGGCCTGTATCCTGCCTATCCTCCGTCTGTGGAATTCTCCAGGCAGGAATACTAGAGGGGGTTGCCATTCCCTTCTCCAGGAAATCTTCCTGACCCAGGGATCAAACCCACGTCTCCTGCATTGGAAGTGAATTCTTTACCACTATGCCACCTGGTTTAATCTTCGATAAAATGCAAGCAATTATTATCAGTGGTGGTGTTTTTCTTCAATACAAATCGCTGCTTGTTTGGCTGGGCTGTCGCTTCTGTGCAGTCGTCTCTGCAGGTGACGTCTACGCTGCCGTGAGCTCGGGAAACTGGCTCAGGCCGTCCTGGTGATGCGTGAGCCTGCCTTTTCTCGCCAGTGGCTGAAGCGTGGCTGTCCAGCCGCGCCCGTCACGTCCCCTGCTGTCCAGCCAGGGCTCCCCGGGAGGACACCCAGAGCCATGTCATCCTGTGAAGCCTGAATGATGGCATTTGCTTCTTTCTCAGTTGGGTTTGTTGTTAATCGCAGAAGCGAGTTGGAGGCGCCTGGCAGAGGAAGGCCTGGAGAAAACGGACGAGGGCTGGGGGTGCTCGACTGGGCCTGGCGGAGCCTGGAGTCTCTGCTGAGAGGAGGGTGTCTGTCCTTCCCACTTTGTGAAAACGACAGTCTGCCTCCAGCCTGGATGCCCGGCACGAGTAGCCGTGCAGGTGGCTTACTGGGAGGTGGTGTCATTACCTTTTAAAGTGAAAAGTGAAGTCGCTCAGTCGTGCCATGGACTGTAGCCCACCAAGCTCCTCCATCCATGGGATTTTCCAGGCAAGAGTACTGGAGTGGGTTGCCATTTCCTTCTCAAACATTACCTTTTAACTAGAGTTTTTTTTTTTTTTTTTTTAACACACCCTTACAGGAGCCACGAGTGGAAGAAGCACGGGACCTGTGCCGCCCAGCTGGATGCCCTCAATTCCCAGAGGAAGTACTTGGCAAGAGCCTGGATCTGTATAAGGCACTGGCCGTGACCAGGTGGGAGACCCAGGCCTGTAGCCTCGCCTCCCATACCCCACTCTCCCAAGTCACTGCACACCCACACCCTAGTGCTGGGGATGAACGGGGCTGCAAGTTGCCCGGCGGAGCATCCCTGTCTCGAGTACCTCGGTCCCGGGCAGCGGAGTCGTGCTGAGAAACACACACCTCCTCCCATGAGCCTTTCCAGACCCCTGGGTGTCTGACCGCATGGAGCGGACTCAGAGACTCAAGGGGCTCATCACGCAGGTCCTGGGAGAAGTCGCCCGCGCGAGAGACCCCTAGGCACCTCCTTATCAGACTCTGGGGAGGAAGGCGCCCGCTGTTTACCAGCACAGACCTCACGGTCCTGGCTCACAGCAGGGAGTGAGTCCGGCCGACTCTGCAGCCCAGGTTTTATTGAATCCAGCAGGAAAAGGAGTGGTCAAATATTTGAATAATTCGTCCCTTTAGCCAACGACTACTTACTAAGGACCTCCTGGTTACCCTTCCTGAATCTGCGTGGCTTTCCATACACACGCGCAAGTGCGGAATTGCTGAATTCTGGGACCCCTGGAGCACCGGCCAGGCCCACGGGGGTGGACGGGCTGAGTCTTGGCCTCCCCAGAGTGCATTCCCTGGGGCCTGCCGGGGAAGGGTGCTCCTGCCTACCGGGTGTCTGATGGAGACTATGTAGAACCGCTGTAGAGAAGTCATAGAGTCTCCCAGCTTCTCTAAGGAAAACCCAAAATCTCAATGCTCACACAATTAAAGCTAAGGCGTCAAAACACGTCCTTTCTATTTGGCTCTGCGTTATGAACCACTGGGCTTCCCAGGCGGCACAGTGGGAGGGGACCCGCCTGCCAGTGCAGGAGACGTAAGAGATGGAGGTTCAATCCCTGGGTCAGGAAGATCTCCTGGAGGAAGGCATCGCACGCCACTCCAGTGTTCTTGCCTGGAGAATCTACAGAGGAGGAGGAGGGCTACACTCCATGGGGTCAAAAGAGCAGGTTAAAACCACGTGCTTTAGAAAGTGATTCAAAGCGTGGAAAGTATTTTAAAGATTGATCTAATTTGGGGTTGTTAGGATAAGCCTAGAATCCAGAATCAGCTGCTGGCTGTCCTTTAGGCCAGGCACGCGGGTAGGTCGTTATGTGGTGCCTACTCCAGTTGGTGACAGCCACCCAGACTGGTGCTGAGAGGTTCCGGTGCTGGAAAGGGGCCCAGATGAGGCACCCGTGTGCCCACCGAGAGGGGAGGTCGGGCGGCCTGGGCGCCACGCCTGCGCTGCAGGTGCCAGCAGACCTACGGCCCTGGGTGGTGAAGCGGCACACTGCCCTTTCAGAGGGTCTTCATTTGTATTATGAGAGTGAAGGGTGACAGCAACAGGAAAGGAATCAGACCTTCATTATACAGCTTTTTTTTTTTTTTTTTTGCTTTGAAATTTAGCATGCTTCAAAAATTGGGGATAGAACCATCTACCGATCACTACTACCAGGTAAGTCTTGCTTCTGGCTTCTTATCAAATGTGTATCCACTAACTGGGGACGCCCGGCCACAACCAGCTGTTACCTTGGCCGTGAGCTAGACTCTGGTTTCAAAGAACCCAAACCAGCCCCTCCCACTTGACTATTAGCTTTCTAAATAGATTTCATTTAAATTTTGTCTTCTTGTATATTTTGTGTAAACTCAAGGCTAGTGAGACGTGATTTTGGAGCAGGTTTTGGAGTGGTTTCCTAGTGAGGAGTGTGTTCCAGGCTCTTAAGAGGCTGCTTTTAATAGAATGTGCAGGTGGACAGCACAGCTCTATGAACCTGAAGAAGAAAATGAAGGTTTGTTTTTATGATGTAATTGTGCTTTGTTTCATGACAAAAGCGTAGAAATCGGAACCTGGCAGAGCCTGTTGGCAGGTGGCCTGTGCAGAAGGGCTCACCGTGGTGTGAGCGCAGTTGTGGGCAGACGGCCTGGCCCCCAGGCAGCGGTCACTACCTGCCTGGGCCTGAAGCCTCTGCTCTTGGGCCCT
>SJXQ01005192.1:5540-36559 GCA_006408695.1 Aepyceros melampus | reverse complement strand
CTGGAGAACCGCATTCCAGAGGCACCGTGTCCCCGACTCGCTTGCCTCGCTGTGCAGCGGACACGGGCAGGCACGGCGGGGATGAAGGGCTTGGATTGCGTTTGGCACGAGGTGGGGGCCTGGTGGTCGGGGGAGCGGCCCAGTCCTCCCCCAAGCCCCCATCCCCACGCCCTCCTGCCCCGAGTGTCCGTGCTTTCAGCGTTCCCCGGACATGGCATGTGTTCCGGCTTGGACACGGCTGCCCACCCGCCCTGGTGGGACGAGAGCGGCAGGTCACACAGCGCTCCGAGCCCCATCCCTGTGCTGAAAAGGGTGTCGTTCTACAGCCGTCTCAACGTCTCCCTAACCTTTGTGATGTCACTGCCCACGTGACCTGTGGCCTCGTTTCCAAGGCTCGAGTGGGGATGACCTAACCACGTGGGCAGTGAGTCTCAACCAGGAGAAGGGTGGGCTGGCGGAGCTTTGCAGACCCGCTGGAGGAGCAGTCCATCGTCGGCCGGACTCGGGCTGGCGCAGAGCCACCTCTCCCGCAGGACGGTGCTGTGGGCGAGGGGCGGGGAGCCGGACCGCAGGGTCCACGGGCGCGTTAGCCAGGCCCTCCGCCTTGCAGACCTGTCTGCTCCCGTGCAGCGTCGGCTGTGTCCTGCGCTCGCTGGATGATCCAGCTGCTGTAATAACACGCGCAGCGTTTCAGGGGCTCCCCACCCCCGGCAAGTTTGCTCCTCTCTCCTGGGGTGTCCAGCACCCTGTGTTTCTTGTTGGGCAGTTCCTACGGTGACTCGGGGGCCGGGCTCCTGGCGTGCTGGCTCCGGGGGCCCCCTTTCACCTTATCGCTGGGCTTCACCTTTTATTTATGCCATGGACCCACTTTTGGTCTGGTGAACGGGCTTTTTCTCAGAATAATGTTTTTAAATATACTTTTAAAAGCACATAAGATAACAAACAATGCAATGTGAAAATGTAATTTCTTTTTAAAGATCCTTTCGATGCAGACCATTTTAAAAGTCTATATTGAAAAAAGTCTATATTGAATTTGCTACAATATTGTTTGTTTTATGGTTTTTTTGGTGGTTGTTTTTGGAGAGGGTTGGGGTTTGCAAGGCATGTGGGATCTTAGCTTCCTGACCAGGGATCAAACCTGCACACCTTGCATCGGAAGACGGAGTCTTAACTGCTGGATCGCCAGAGAAGTCCCCCAAATGTGATTTCTATTAATACAAAATCACCGTCCTGGTGCAGCTGTGTTTCTTGCCTGTACTCATAACTGAAGGAAATGCTAAAGACTGGCTAGAGTTTGCAAATAAAGATGTAACTTTCTTCTGGCATTTGAGTTCCCAGACACCCGTGACTTCTGACTCGGGTTCAGACCTGTGGGCAACAGGGTGGAAGAGGAAGCAAGGGAAAGCCGCTTCTCGGGCCTCTGCTGGGAGGGACACCGACCCTCTCACGCCCATCAGCCAGAGCCAGGGCAGGGCCACGTCCAGCAAGCGTGCGTGGGAAATCCTCTCCGTCTGACCGTCAGTCTCCGGCTTCAGTATCTCGTGTCTCCTGTGTCCTGAAACACAGACGCTCAGTAGCGGACCTGGCGTACGCTCGCTAAACGCTGGGAGGAAAATTAAGCTGGGGGACGTGGGGCTTCCTTGGTGGTCCAGTGGCTAAGACTGTACACTCCCAGTGCAAGGGGCCCGGCTTCCACCCCGGGTCATGGAGCTGGGTCCTGCATGCCACAACTAAGGCCCAGTGCAGCCAAACAAATAAGTAAATACTGGAAAAAAACAAACTGGAGGACCTGTCAGGTCTGTCCATGAATCCACCCAAAGCTGCTCCTAGTGCGTGATGCCTGGCAAAGGTCCCCCTCGTTCTGGGTGGTTCAGCCTTCAGCGGGGACCAGCCAGAGACACTGCGGAGGGAAAAAAGCTGTGTATCTTCTCTGCTCAGGAAACACAGACTGAGAGATGGTTCCTGTGTCCCAACTCTGGGAGCCTGTGCAGCAGACCGCAGGCCCAGGGAAGAGAAGGAGTGTCTTCTGGCCTTTCCAGAACGTCAGCCCCCTGTGGCGGCTGCGGGCCCCCACGACCATTGTCTGTCCCTTCTCCCTCCACACAAGGGCGATGCCGGCTCAAACTTGCTGACACTCAGGAGTCGCTGCAGAAGAATCGGGTTGGTCCTTGGGCAACAGGCTGTCTTCCAGCCCATCATCTGCTTGAGAAACACGGCCGGGAGTCCAGCTCTGCCTGCACGGGGAGGGGCCCTGCTCACAGTGCCGGGGGTGCAGGGAGGCTGCGGGAACCTGCCTGGAGCTGGGCTCCGGCTGTGGCTCCGTCTGGTCGCCTGCTGGGATGGCAGGTCTGGCGGTCTGCGCAGGACAGAGGGGGAGCGGGGGTGACAGGTCTTGCTTTATTCCTTTCCTGGGGCTGCCGCAGCAAGTCAACACAGTGTGGGTGGCTGAAAATATCAGCAGTTTGTTCTCTCCCAGCCCCGAGGCCGGAAGTTCACAGTCAAGAGTGTGGGCAGAGCTGTGGCTTTTCTTGGGGCCGTGGGGAGGACGCTTCCTGCTCCTCCGGCCCTTCCCTGGCCGGCGTCCGTGTCACCCTGGTCTCTGCCTCCGTCCTCACCTCACTGTGGGCCCCTCCCCAGAGTGCCTGTGTCCACATTTCTCCCTTCTTGTAAGGACACCAGTCACTGGTTAAAGGGAAAGTGAAAGTCCCTCAGTTATGTCTGACTCTGTGACCCCACGGCCTTTACAGTCCCTGGAACTCTCCAGGCCAGAATACTGGAGTGCGTAGCTGTTCCCTTCTCCAGGGATCTTCCCAACCAGGGGTCAAACTGGGTCTCCAGCATTGCAGGTGGATTCTTTACCAGCTGAGCCAGGAAAGTCCATAAGCTGCCACAATTCTGAGAACCAGCCCCAAAGAAATGAGAACAGATCATTACATCTGTAATGGAAGAGCCTGCAGAGGAAGAGTAACTGTCCTGAAAACCACCACCACAGACAACTGGTGACCGCTTTCAGGACGGCTGTCGTCTCTGGGGTCGCACAGAGTCAGACACGACTGAAGCGACCTAGCAGTAGCTGCCGGAGATGAATGTGCTGTTTCTGCGTGCAGCCCCCTCCCTCTGCTTGTAAAAGCTCTTTTTCTGACTGTCAGTGGCAGGGAGAAAGCCTTTGGACAGGAGTTCACCCTCCCACTAGGCTGCTGGCCTCCGAAGTGAAGCAAGCTTTCCTTTCCACCATCCTTGCCTGTTCATTGGCGTTCGAGCAGCCAAGCCCCACTTTTGGTAACCAGACTCCACCCCTTCCCCCATCTTCAAATCCAGCCTTGGCCAATCTAGCGTTCATGTCCCAGTGCTCTTTTTTTGCCTCCCTCTTTGACTTTTAAAGACCCAGTTGATTTCACTGGGCCCTCCTGGATAATTCAGGAGAATTGCCCGGTTTAAGATCAGCTGGTCTTTGCCAAGGGCCCTGACATGCTCACAGGTTCAGAGACTTCTGCTTGGGTATCTTCAGGGGCGCTGTTCTGTCTGCCCACATCTGCACAACAATCTCGAGATTCCCTGTGTTGTCTGTATCAGTAGTTCCTTCCTTTCTGGGGCTGAGCAGTATTTCATTGTATCAAAACTGTTTGTTTACCTGTTCTGTTGATGGACAGTGGGGATTTCCCCTATTGTTGGCTATTACAAATAAAACCATTTTGATTATTGTTGTTCAAGTCTGCTGATGGGCATATATGCTGTTTCTCTTGGGTAAATACCTAGTATTAGAACTGCTGGGCCAGAGAATAGGTATATGTTTAATTTTTTAAAATTGCAAGCCTTTTCCCAAAGTGGTTAGGCTGTTTACACTCCTGCCAATGACGTGTAAGAGTCCTGGTTGCTCCACAGTTTTGCAAACATTTGGTGGTACTTCTCTTTAAAAAAAAAAAATTATTTTTAATTGGAAGATACTTGCTTTACAACATTGTGTGGGTTTCTGCCATACATCCACATGAATCAGCCATAGACATACGTATGCCCCTTCCCGCTTGAACCTCCCTGCAACCTCCCAGCCTATACCACACCTCTGCGTTGTCACAGAGCACTCGGCTTGAGCTCTCTGCATCAAGCAGGCAGCGCTCACTGGCTGACTGCCTCGCCTGTGGTAACGTACATGTTTCAGTGCTCCTTTCTCAGTTCGTCCCTCCCTCTCCTTCCCCCACTGTATCCGCACGTCTGCTCTGTGTCTCCATCGTTGCCCTGCAGACAGGTGCCTCAGCGCCGTCTTCCTAGATCATATATATGCATTAATAAATGATACTTGTCCTTCTCTTTCTGGCTTGCTTCGCTTGAATAATAGGCTCTAGTTTTTTTCACCTTATTAGAACTGAGTCACACGTGTCCCTTTTTATGGCCGAGTAATATCTCAATGCGTATATTTACCACAGCTTCTTTATCCATCCATCTGTCAATGGAGTTCTAGTTCTAGCAACTCAGATGGTGCTATGATGGACACTGGGGTGCGTGTATCTTTTCCAGCTGTGGTTTCCTCAGGGTATATGCCCAGTAGTGGGATCGCTGAGTCCTGTGATAGTTTTAGTCCTAGTATTAACCGTCCTCCAAAGTGGCTGTATTAATTTGCATTCCCAAGCAGTGCAAGAGGGCTCCATTTTCCACCCAGTGTCCAGCATTGTTTGCAGACTTCCTGATGACGGCCATTCTGACTGGTGTGAGGTGATCCCTCGTTGTAGCTTTGACTTGCATTTCTCTAATAACGAGCAACGCTGAGCATCTCTTCATGTGTCTGTTAGCCATCTGTACGGATTCTCTGAATGTCTGTTTAGGTCTCCTGATCACCTTTTGATTGAGTTGTTTCTCTGGTGTTTGCTGAATGAGCTGCTTGTATATTTTGGAGATTAATCCTTTGTCGGTTGTTTGATTTGCTAATATTTTCTCCCATTCTGAGGGCTGTCTTTTCACCTTGTTTATAGTTTATTTTGCTGTTCAAAATCTTTAAACTATGTCCCATTTGTTTATTTTTGTTTTTATTTTCATTTCTCTGGGAGGTGGGTCATTTCTCTGGGAGGATCCTGCTGTGATGTATGTCGAAGAGTGTTCTGCCTATCTTTTCCTCAAAGAGTTTTATAGTTTCTGGGCTTACATTCAGGTCTTCAATCCGTTTTGAGCTTATGTTAGATATACTTTTTGTATTTTTTTTTTAAGTTGTAGCTTCCCTAGTTATTTCCTCGATGATGGGCTTTGATGAGTTTCTATGTGGGTTTTGTGTGTGTGGACCGTTTCTTTCTTTCTTTCTTTTTCGCTGTGCTGGGTCTCTGCCGCCGGGCACCGGCTCTCTCTAGCTGTGGTGAGTGGGCGTTATTCGTAGTTGTGCGCGCTTCTCGTTTCAGGGACGTCTCTTGCTGTGGGGCGCAGGCTCAGGCGGTGCACTCAGCAGGTGAGCCCCCAGCCCCGGAGCACGGGTTTAGCCGCCGTGGCGCATGCGCGTAGTTGTCCTGCAGCGTACGGGAGCTTTCTGGGCCAGGGATCAAACTCGTGCCCCCTGCACTGGCAGGCAGATTCTTAACCACTGTGCCACTGAGGAAGTCTGGAAAGCTTTTATTTGAATAAAGTCTTTTTTTCTTTCCTTTTGGTTATTTCCTTCTGTGACCTATTTAGGAAATATTTGATTACTCTTAAGTCACAAAGATTTTCTCATATATTTTCTTTTAAAAGTCTTATGGTTTTCAGTTCAGTTCAGTTCAGTTGCTCAGTCGTATGCAACTCTTTGCGACTCCATGAATCACAGCACGCCAGGCCTCCCTGTTCATCACCATCTCCCAGAGTTCACTCACACTCACATCCATCGAACCGGTGATGCCATCCAGCCATCTCATCTTCTGCCATCCCTTCTCCTCCTGCCCCCAATCCCTCCCAGCATTAGAGTCTTTTCCAATGAGTCAACACTTCGCATGAGGTGGCCAAAGTACTGGAGCTTCAGCTTTAGCATCATTCCTTCCAAATAAATACCAGGGCTGATCTCCTTCAGAATGGACTGGTTGGATTTCTTTGCAGCCCAAGGAACTCTCAAGAGTCTTCTCCAACACCACAGTTCAAAAGCATCAGTTCTTCGGCGCTCAGGTTTCTTCACAGTCCAACTCTCACATCCATACATGACTACAGGAAAACCATAGCCTTGACTAGACGGACCTTAGTCGGCAAAGTAATGTCTCTGCTTTTGAATATGCTATCTAGGTTGGTCATAACTTTCCTTCCAAGGAGCAAGCGTCTTTTAATTTCATGGCTGCAATCACCATCTGCAGTGATTTTGGAGCCCCCCCAAAATAAAATCTGCCACTGTTTCCACTGTTTCCCCATCTATTTCCCATGAAGTAACGGGACCAGTTGCCATGATCTTCGTTTTCTGAATGTTGAGCTTTAAACCAACTTCTTCACTCTCCTCTTTCACTTTCATCAAGAGGCATTTTAGTTCCTCTTCACTTTCTGCCATAAGGGTGGTGTCATCTGCATATCTGAGGTTATTGATATTTCTCCGGGCAATCTTGATTCCAGCTTGGGCTTCTTCAAGCCCAGCGTTTCTCATGAGGTATTCTGCATATAAGTTAAATAAGCAGGGTGACAATATCCAGCCTTGACGTACTCCTTTTCCTATTTGGAACCAGTCTGTTGTTTCATGTCCAGTTCTAACTGTTGCTTCCTGACCTGCATATAGGTTTCTCAAGAGGCAAGTCAGGTGGTCTGGTATTCTCATCTCTTGAAGAATTTTCCATACTTGTTTATTGTGGTCCACACAGTCAAAGGCTTTGGCATAGTCAATAAAGCAGAAATAGATGTTTTTTCTGGAACTCTCTTGCTTTTTTGATGATCCAGTGGATGTTGGCAATTTGATCTCTGGTTCCTCTGCCTTTTCTAAAAGGTAATGTTCTTCCTTGAACATCAGGAAGTTCACGGTTCACGTATTGCTGAAGCCTGGCTTAGTGAATTTTGAGCATTACTTTACTAGTGTGTGAGATGAGTGCAATTGTGCAGTAGTTTGAGCATTCTTTGTTTTTTCCATGATCCAACGGATGTCGGCAATTTGATCTCTGGTTCCTGTGCCTTTTCTAAAACCAGCTTGAACATCTGGAAGTTCACAGTTCATGTATTGCTAAAGCCTGGCTTGGAGAATTTGAGCATGAATTTACTAGCATGTGAGATGAGTGCAACTGTGTGGTAGTTTGAGCATTCTTTGGCATTGCCTTTCTTTGGGATTGGAAAGAAAACTGACCTTTTCTAGACCTGTGGCCACTGTTGAGTTTTCCAAATTTGCTGGCATATTGAGTGCAGCACTTTCACAGCATCATCTTTCAGGATTTGAAATAGTTCAACTGGAATTCCATCCCCTCCACTAACTTTGTTCATAGTGATGCTTTCTAAGGCCCACTTGACTTCACATTCCAGGATGTCTGGCTCTAAGTGAGTGATCACACCATCATGATTACCTTGGTCATGAATATCTTTTTTGTACAGTTCTTCTGTGTATTCTTGCCACTTCTTCTTAATATCTTTTGCTTCTTTTAGGTCCACACCATTTCTATCATTTATCGAGCCCATCTTTGCATGAAATGTTCCCTTGGTATCTCTAATTTTCTTGAAGAGATCTCTAGTCTTTCCCATTCTGTTGTTTTCCTCCATTTCTTTGCACTGATCACTGCGGAAGGCTTTCTTATCTCTCCTTGCTATATGTGACCATAGTGCTATCTAAAGGAGTTTTAAAATTATCATAAAAACCTGCATGAAGGTCAAGAACTGAGAGCTAGAATCAGTCATGGAATAATTGACTAGCTCAAAATTGGGAAAAGAGTACAACAAGGCTGTATATCATCACCCTGTTTATTTAACTTATATATAGAGTACAGAAAGTAAAATGCAAGGCTGGATGAATCACAAGCTGGAATCAAGATTGCCAGGAGAAATATAAAAAACCTCAGATATGCAAACGAATCAAAAACTTCAGATATGCAGATGATACCACTGTAATGGCAGAAGAGAAGAGGAATAAAAGAGCCTCTTAATGAAGGTAAAAGAGGAGAGTGGAAAAGTTGCCTTAAAACCCAAAAAAAAAAAAAAAAAAAAAAGACTAAGATCATGGCATCCAGTCACATCACTTCATGGCAAATGGAAGGGGCAAATGTGAAGAAGTGACAGATTTATTTTCTTGGGTTCTAAAATCACTGTGGATATTGACTGCAACCATGAAATTAAAAGACACTTGCTTCTTGAAAGAAAAGCTATGACAAATCTAGACAGTGTATTAAAAAGCAGAGACATTACTTTGCCAACAAGTCCATCTAGTCAAAACTATGATTTTTCTAGTAGTCATATATGGATGTGAGAGTTGGACCCTAAAGAAGGTTGGACGCTGAAGAAGAGATGCTTTCAAACTGTGTTGCTGGAGAAGACGCTTGAGAGTCCCTGGGACTACAAGATCAAACCAGTCAATGCTAAAAGAAATCAACCCTGAATATTCAGTGGAAGGACTGATGATGAAGCTGAAGACCCAATACTTTGGCCACAGGATGAGAAGAGCTGACTCACTGGAAAAGACCCTTATGCTGGGAAAGACTGCAGGGAAAAGGAGAAGAGGTTGACAGAGGCTGAGATGGTTAGATGGCATCACCAACTCAAAGGATATGAATCTGAGCAAACTCAGATTTGGAAGCCTGAGTTTGACATTTGGCATGCTGTGGTCCATGGGGTCATAAAGAGTGGGACACAACTTCGTGACTGAACAACAGCAACAGCAAAGATGATTGCTGTTCAAATCTGCATGTAGCACTTCTAGAATAAATTGATCAAATGAAATATAATCAGAAAAGCCCCTTCCCCCAATTCAGATCACTAGTGATTTAGGTAATATTTGAATGCATCACTCTACTTTACAGTTTTCAATATTAAGACCTAAAATATTCTCAAAAAGTCTTTCATAGTTATTAATTCCTTGACTGACCACTGAAATGGTCAAATGACCATTTGACCACTGAAATGACCACTGAA
This sequence comes from Aepyceros melampus, assembly GCA_006408695.1. Lineage (NCBI taxonomy): Eukaryota > Metazoa > Chordata > Mammalia > Artiodactyla > Bovidae > Aepyceros > Aepyceros melampus. The sequence goes on along the minus strand of SJXQ01005192.1, from coordinate 27,532 downwards.
AACTCAAAATCACATCCATGTATAATGTTGAGTTGTCAAAAGAGATCATTAAAAAAGAAAACAAAAATAATAAAAGTAAACCTCTGTCAATTCTGGATAAAACAGTGAAATATTCCATACAAATAGACTACATATAAGGCAAAAGATACTATACTCTGAGATAATTGTAGATTAAAATCTAAATTTTACCTTTCTTAGCCTGGTGGGCTGCCATCTATGGGGTCACACAGAGTCGGACACGACTGAAGTGACTTAGCAGTAGCAGCAGTATTTCCAGAAAAGAAATCAGATAACATAAACCATATGTTTACTTTTTCCTATAACTTCTACCTTAGTTTTGACTACAAGGACAAGAAAATGTACTTAAAAATGTGTGTAAAAGGAAATATTCATTAGCACAAGCTAGCATATTCTAATAGCAGTCTTCTGTGATATTAAATGTTCCTCTTATTCAAATTAAAATATATCAGTTTACTTTTTTAAATATATGCAATATCAAATATTAAAATATAAAAACTAATTGTATGGTATGTCTAGTTACATTGCAAACAAACATAAAAAACTATTTGAAAAAAATCTACATATACTGTTCACTTTTTTAACAAAATAAACTATGTCAAATTTCACTCTAATTCATTGAAAACATAAACAGCTCATTGAATTCCTTAACTTTTAATTTAGCAATCAAATTACCTATGTGTACTATCACATTCTCTGAAAAAAATTAGATAATAATTCCTGATGAAAACTTGACCATATGTTAAGAGTAAAGTAATGTCTCTGAAATTGCAAAAGTGATTTATTTTGTTAAGGTTCTCAGCCCTCTTTCTCAAACTCAGTACCTTCCTTCTTCCTTTTCAGGCTCAATATTTTATTAGTATCTTCTGGCTACGTGAGTCTCCATAGCATAAATCATGGATTTTTATAAATTTTAATAAAATAAATCATAATTAACTAGAATCAGTAGTTCAAATAGGAATTTCAAAAGTGAAAACAGAATAGTATGAGTATTATATAATACTTGTAAACTTAAAAACACAAATATTATTTATTTGACCACATCTTTTACAAATAGATAGTATTTTGCCTTATTTTAAATCATGGATTTCCTTAGTCCATTATGATTTTTCATAAATAATATGACTTTATATCTAAGGTATTTCTTTAAGAAATTACACATCACAATACTGTTTCATTTAAATATGCCTTTATAAAGCTGATTCTGATCATTAATCTCTGTTCTAGATTGATTTGTGTACTTTTTTTTATAGGCTGGACTATACTTGAAATAAATTTATCAATAAATAATAGACTATCTTAAGCCCTGACCTAGTCCTGCACTCATTTCTTGCTTCCACTGAGCACTATTCTAGGACATGGCTGGCTGTTCCAACTCTGTTTAGCTCCAGTGAGTCAGGAAATGAAGAATTATCACAACATGGAAAACTGTAATGGTGGGCTGGATCTAATCACTCAAAGGAGGCACTTTCAGTAAGACCTCATGGATGAATGGAGTTATTCAATAACTCTGTCTACCAATGGCATTGATACCCAAGATGGTAGAGAGATAGCTTGCATCTGCTTAACCTATCTTGCTTCCTAAATATACTATGTACAATTTGGACAACAACAAGTGCCAAATCTGCTCTTTCTGAAATGTCTGCTCAACAACTTGCCATTCGACATCCCCACAACAGGGGCCTCCCCCTTGGATGTCAGATACCAGATTAGACTTGAGCTGTATTTCCCTGCCTCTTTTTAGATCTAGTTTCAGAATCTTGGTGTCCTCTGCAGACTCTCTCACCTATGTTTCATGTCTGTTGTACCAGCATGTACAAGGCGGTGTATTTTAATTCCCTTCTGGGAGCAAACTACTAAATTTATAAATACCAATTATTTATTAACTAATTTTTAAACTATCAAAATATTTCTCCCTGAGATAAATTATTGTTTTTAACATGCAAGTTTAAAGCAATAAATGTTTAATATCACTGACACATATTTATTTATATCTCATCTTATTGCAAGAAAGAATTTGAGACAGAGTCAGTCAGAACTGTATGTAGCATTGACATTACTTGACTAATACTGAAACTAGTATCATATATACTACAACTCAGTATTTTTATGAACTAACAAAGGGTTAGGAATATTCTTTGCCATCTTTGTTAGTCTATTAGTTACATGTTTTGATTAATGTAGGATTTAGTCTGTTGATACACACTGTCCAGAATCCGGTAGTACTATTGCAAAACGATGTAATTTAATACACAAAATACTCTAATCACCATGGGTTCACTGTTGTAGAATAACTGCAATGGAGAACTATTGCATTTCAAACCTTTATTTTCATTCTGTCACATACTGAAAATTTAGGGAAATCATTCTGATTTAGTTATATTTTACTCTATCTTCTCTGGTATATTAGGTGTTTTCCATTTTTCTACATTTATCATGTGAAATGTTGGAATGTAAAAGAAAACTCAATATGAGTTGTATTCAGCAAAAATGGAATAGTTGAACATGACCGACTAAGGTCCATCTAGTCAAGGCTATTTTCCCGGTGGTCATGTATGGATGTGAGAGTTGGACTGTGAGGAAGGCTGAGCGCCGAAGAATTGCTGCTTTTGAAATGTGGTGTTGGAGAAGACTCTTGAGAGTCCCTTGGACTGCAAGGAGATCCAATCCATCCATTCTGAAGAAGATCAACCCTGGGATTTCTTTGGAAGGAGTGATGCTAAAGCTGAAGCTTCAGTACTTTGGCCACCTCGTGCGAAGAGTTGACTCATTGGAAAAGACTTTGATGCTGGGAGGGATTGGGGGCAGGAGAAGAAGGGGACGGCAGAGGATGAGATGGCTGGATGGCATCACTGACATGATGGACGCGAGTCTGAGTGAACTCCGGGAGTTGGTGATGGACAGGGAGGCCTGGCGTGCTGCGATTCATGGGGTCGCAAAGAGTCGGACAGGACTGAGCGACTGAACTGAAGTGAACTGTGCTGAACTTAGCTGATGTATGAGTGCTTGTGCGTGCTGTCACTTCAGTTGTATCGGACTTTTGCGACCTTATGAACTATAGCCAGACTCCTCTGTCCATGAGATTTTTCAGTCAAGAATACTAGAATGAGTTGCCATGTCCTCCAGGGGATCTTCCTGACCCAGGGATCAAACTCTTGTCCCTTACATCTCCTGCACTGGCAGATGAGTTCTAAAGAACTTGCCACTAGTGCCACCTGAGAAACCCCTATGAAAAGGAAATATATTAATATTGTAAGTATCCTCAGTAAACTAGTAGGCTCCATAGATTATACATCTTTCATTACAGTTTAGCTTACAACATGTTCAATGCTGTCTCCACTTTTGCACTATGTAAATATTTTTTGATGGCATCAAGTCATCTTTTATATCTACTTTCCCCAAAATATGAAATAATTATTGAACTATTATTTTATATTTAATATGCTAAATTATAATGTTTTTTAAGCAGAATGAGTGTATATTTAATGTTTATACTGTACAATATTTAAAATGCTGTATTAAAATAAAAAAAAACCTCAGTTCAAAACTTTTCTCTCAATTTCAAATATCTCTATGGACAATGATCCTTCAGAATAATGACACTTAAATGGATACACTTATCTTTAGATGAAAACTGGCAAGAAAATAAGGATTCGTGCTCTTTCTTTCTCACATTGTTAGCTATTTTTATGGGTTAAGATATTTTTTCCTCTATTCTACTGTAATAATATTCCAGGAAGTGGTCTTTGAATCACTTGCCAACCCTGCTTTCAAACTCAGAGCCAGAAGAAATGTTTCCTTATGTACTCATTATGGTACCTTTTTTTTAATAAGGTAGCATATTTTGTTCTATATACAAATTACTAATTTTTTTTGGTCTTTCTCCCAGTAGACTACAAGATCTTTGAGGGTAAGGACTATGTCTTGCTTATGGTTCTATCTTTCATGCCTAACACAGTTCCTAATATATGATTTGTTAAAAAAATGTTCCATGGCAGGAACCTTATAACTTAATTTTTTGCAGCTTTCATTCTACCAAGGAAATTCTCTCCTGTGGTCTGTGCTCAGTTAACACTAGTATATTGACTGTCCTTCCTCTATTTTCATGGAGACAAGTGTTAATGAAAGTCAAATCAAGTACTGGCTCTGACATCAATTTAGGTGTAGAAATTTGAAGAAGTTAATCTTTCTAAATTTTAATCTTCTCAATTGTTGATGTGGATAATAATACTCTGATTTTTAACTGCGATTGTGTATTATAATTGAAATAGTGCCCGAGAAGGATAAACTACTCTACAGGACAGTGGTTGTTCAACTTTAGAATCACTTTGATGTTATTTGAATGACATTATTAAATGATAGCTGAGCACTACGCTTAAGAGTTTCTGACTCAGAAACTCTGGGGTTTGGAAATATGAATTTCTCACAAGCTCTTGGGTGTGACTGACGCTGTCAATGCAAAGATCATGCTTTGAGATCCACTGATACAGGGAACTGTTACTATAAAATGGTTAAACATTTTTGTTTGCTCCTGTATTCATATTATAATCCTTTAATATTTACATATTTCAGTTATTTTACTATCCTAGATGAATATGTTATTTTCTATTTCAATACTTAGTAGTTTGCAAACTTCCTTATATTTTGAAAACTTACTTAATAAAAAATGAGGTAAAACATTTTCTACCCATAAATTTTAACATATTAAAATGAAAAATTACTTGATCATCTCTATAGCAAGATGAAAAAATATATTGAAGAACTTTTGAGAAAATGTTTTCAATGGCATGTATATTGCATTATGATATAAATCCATGGGTCATAAAATACAGTTGAAACTTTCAGAAAGTTAATAAAGTTGAATAACAATTAACTCACAATGTACTAAGCTCTTAACAAAACTAGGTTTGGATCTTGAATTTAAACAGTCTGATACATTAATCTACTCTACCCACACTACTAATTGGAATGCATGCTCGTAGCATACCATGCGATAGACTTGGTGAAAGATTATTTCTTTGCCAGGGCATATTCAATATTCAATTATTTTCTTGTTAATAATTTATCCTGCATAATAGAGAAAACACAGTAAATAACCATCTGTCTCCAGGAGCAGCTTTTATGTTTACAAATAGACACAACATAGAATCTCAGCAAGAGACACGTAGAAAGAAAGAACATTCCAGGTTAACTGCTAAATAAAAGAATTTGCCAGACTTCTATCTTAAACTTGCTGCTATTCTTGGCTCCTAGTTTGGATAAAATAATGCAAACCAAGATGGGATTACAAGGGGGAGAAGATAGTATGTTAGGAAAGCTAAAGGTTTTAGGGTATACAGACACATGGATGTATACACTTAGTTAACATACGGAACAAATTTTATCAATAACATGAACTCCAAGCTATCCACTGGAAAGTTGAGATTTTCAAAACGGCCACCACCTATGCCGGAAAGAAGGGAACCACTCAGAGGCAGCTATAGCAACTACTACAGGTAACCAAGAAAAGAGGGAAAGTTATATCATGACACACAGAAAGTAGGACAAGGCAAAGTCAATATGTTTGTTTCTGCAAGACAGGCACGAATATACTGCAGTCTTGCCTGGGAAAGGAATTAGAACAAGAATGACAGGAGACTAAAACTAAATATTTTAGTATTTAGGAATACTAAAATAGATTATTAGTATTGCTGGTTTTTTTTTTTTTTTTTTTCAATTTTAGCCTGAAAAGTATTTTAAGGTTAGGCTTCCCAGGTGGCTCAGTGGTAAAGAATCTGCCTGCCAGTGTAGGAAATGCAGGAGCTGCAGGTTTGATCCCTGGGTGAGGAAGATCCCCTGGAGATGGAAATGGCAACCTACTCCAGTACTCTTGCCTGGGAAATTCCAAGGACAGAGGATCTTGGCAGGCTTCAGTCCATGGTGTCACAAAGAGTCAGACATGACTGAGTGACTAAAAACAGCAAACATTTTAAGGATACGTGGCAGCAAATGCTGAAACAGTTCCTAATACTAACTTTAGCTTATTAATTTTGACATTACTGAGGCAGCAAATTATTCAGATCACGGTTTATATTCATAAGTTATACAGAAGACATAAGAATCTCTAAAACTTCTGTAGTCACTATTTGACCGCAAATTAACTAGAATAATTATCAGGAGGAAAACAATTTAACACATTTTAGGCATGAAGTTTATATGAATTTTATTACTCAATTAAAATAATTGATATTATATATTAAAAGCTCTCTCTGAAAAATATTTTATTGAACTTATTTATATTCTCTGGACTAGTCTCTAGACTGGTGCACTGCTTTGTCTTTGAGATGTCCTTAAGATTAATCAACTTGAATTATTTTATTCATATTTTATTGCTAATTTAGCTATTTTCCAATATCAACAAAGGCAAGTATGAAGTGAAGTGAAAGTCACTCAGTCGTGTCCAACTCTTTGCAACCCCATGCATTATACAATCCGTGGAATTCTCCAGGCCAGAATACTGGAATGGGTAGCCTTTCCCTTCTTTAGGGGTTTTTCCCAACCCAGGGATCAAAGCCAGGTCTCCTGCATTGCAGGTGGATTCTTTACCAGCTGAGACACAAGGGAAGCCCCAATAGACAAGTATAAAAGCCTAAAATATAAGAAAGCATAAAGTAAAACTTTCAAAGATCTGACTACTGAAATTTTAGGAAACAAAGGATATTTTAAAAACCAGGGAATCATTATTAGCTACAAACTGCCTTTTATTTTCTCAAAGACTGAACTGTTATCTGAATAATCCTTGAGTTTCATGTTTTGCAATTTCTTATTTTTCAACTAATTGCTCAAAATATGACCTTATGAGATTCTATTAATGTGTTTACCAAGGTAAAGTTTGGGAGGAGTGTGTACAAGTGCTTTAAACAGTCTTTAAATCATGTTACTATTCTGAGCACAGCAACAAATTTTAGAGAGCAGTAAAGGGTCAAGATCGGGAATAAGGCTTATGTGAAGGCAATTTTAATACATAAGTAAACAGCATTTCAATATTTCATATATTGATATCCTCACCTCTCATGTCTTCAAAATATCCAAAATGCAGCCATTTGTTCCTGCCTCACCTGTTTCCACTCTGGTCCAAGCCCCCATCCTCTCCCTCCTGGGTTATCACAACAGTCTCCTTAGGTACTCATTGTCTACAGTCTAGTCTCAGGAGCAACCAAATTGATTCTTCTAAAATGTCTGACCTTTAAATCAATTCCTATCTTACTCACAGTAAAAAACAAATTCTGAGAAAAGTTGGTGAGGCCCTACACGATTTGGTTCCATCTCCCTCACCCATGCATTCTCACATTTTATTCACATATCCTGCCATCTATTCTAACATTGGCTAACTCCTTTTCAGTTGCTTTGGGCTTACTTGCCTCTCTTTGAACCCTGGGGAACATGTTTCAACCTTGTTTTGATCTTGCTCCCCTTTCCATTTGCATGGCTTCAATAATACCTTTTAAGCAAGTCCTTTTCTAATCATTCTAGTATAAAAATTAGCAAATTCCTCCTTCTGCCAATAACCTAGACCCCTTTCCCTGCTTTTTTTTCTTTCAATACCATCCATTGATACATGACATATTATGGAGTCGTTGATTTTTTTATTGTCTAACTGTCTGCCTGCTTCCATTATGACAAATGCCAGTATAATGCAAGTCCCACAAGGTCAGAGTTGATTCTACTCTGTTTCATTGCTGCGTGCTTTGTGCTTAGAACATTGCCTCATCCATATTGGGTACTTGATAATATTTGCTAAACACATGAATGCTCATTTATAATATTCATTTGTTTGCTTTCAACAAGTAAAATATTTAAAAACTTAAAATTTCCCAGGACTACAAAATGAACCTTAAGACTAAAGTTATTTGTCTTATTAAACAAAGAAGCAAACAAGTAAAGCTCTGTTCTCAGGGTAATTATTTGTACAGCTTTACCTCCAAAAAGCCTTAGTTTTGCAATTCTTTCCTTTATCTTAACTCAAATGTTTTTCATACAGCATATGTATTATTTATGGGTTGAGAAATTGCAAGTCTGTTTGAATGTGTCTGCTATAAAATATGTTTGTATTTGATAAATCTTAGACATTTTAATTTTAGACATATCAAAAATGTAGTGTGTGTATATATATATTTATATATATCAGTGAAATCATATACCTCAATCACAATGATCTATCTTTAATAGAAATAACTAGTCTATACTAATATATATTTTATAGAACACTTACTGTTTTATATTAATTTTAAATAAATAGAGTAATTATAAAACATCTGTAATTTAGCAAATTGACTGATATGAAAGAAAAGCTAAATATGGCTGTGGGGAGATGGCTTCACATCAGGACAAGGAACATAGCTAAGAAATGAGAAGTCTTAAATAACTCAAAATTGCACTGTGTGGATAGTGTTTTGTTGATCCCAGGGAGGAAGATCAAAATCCTTAGCATGACATTCAAGATTTTTCATGGTCCCAGGTCAAAATGACAGCAGCCCCACTGACACCTAGTCTTCGCACTTAAGTTCTGGGTACATTGAATGGCTTGCCTTTCTACAAAATGCTTTAAGTTTTACTGAGTTGCTTTACTCATTCTGCTCCCTATGGAGAACTTCTCATCCTTAGAAATCCATTTCAAATGCCTCCTCCTTTGGGCAGTCTTGCTCAGTGCCTGGGGTTGAAACATGCCCTCTTCTGATCTTTATACTTTATCAGCATAAGACTCACTATATTTCAGTTTTTATGCATATGTCTGCATCACCCAGATATGGATAACTATCTGAGAGTGGGAATCATCTCCTATTCATATGTACATACTCTCTACTGTATTAGATAAATGACACAATCACATTTGTAAAGCTGTAGTTGGGAACAGATATGTTATTACAATAGAAACATAAGAAAGCTGTGGTACATATACACAATGGAGCATTAGTCAGCTATTAAAAAGAATACATTTGAAATCAGTTCTAATGAGGTGGATGACGCTGGAGCCGATTATACAGAGTGAAGTAAGTCAGAAAGAAAAACACCAATACAGTATACTTACACATATATATGGAATTTAGAATGATGGTAATGATAAACCTGTACGCAAGACAGCAAAAGAGACACAGATGCATAGAATGGCCTTTTGGACTCTGTGGGAGAGGGAGAGGGTGGGATGGGTTGGCAGAGTGGCAGTGTAACATGTGTGATATCATAAGTGAAACGAATCGCCAGTCCAGGTTTGATGCAGGATGCAGGATGCTTGGGACTGATGCACGGGGATAATCCAGAGAGAGGGTGTGGGGCAGGAGGAGGGAGGTGGGGGTCGGGATTGGGAGTTCATGTACACTCTATGCAGGATGCTTGGGACTGATGCACGGGGATAATCCAGAGAGAGGGTGTGGGGCAGGAGGGGGGAGGTGGGGGTCGGGATTGGGAGTTCATGTACACTCGTGGCTGATTCATGTCAATGTATAGCAAAACGAATACAGTATTGTAAAGCAAAACAAACTAAAAAATAAAAATTAATTAAAGAAGAAAAAAAAATACACACAAAATAAAATTAACAAGTAAAGCCCAATAAAGACGGCAGGAAGAAAGTTTCTTTCTCACTGGACCTTTTTATTAAATAGTTTTAAGAATTCAGAAGTATAGAAAGTATTTCCTTCAAAAACACATAGTCATAATCTCATCATTTTGTTTTTTGCATAAATTATTGACTGTAGCCTCTTCCACAGTTAACTTCAAATGGGAAATTTGTATATATGTATGCTTTAAATGAGATTCTTTTAAAAAAAAAGACCAAACATTCTTGAAGACATTCAGCTGAAAGAATAAACCAGGCCCAGAAAGACAAGTCTTATATGAGGTATCTAAAATAGTCAAATTTATAAAATCAAAGTCTAGAGTGGTGGTTACCAGAACACAGGAAGGAGGAGTAAATGAGCAGTTATTACTCAACATAGATATATTTTCAGTTAAGATAAATAAGCTCTAAGGATTTGCTGTACAATATTGTACCTGTAGTCAATAATAGTGCTATGTATACATACAATTTGTTGAGGATAGATAACATGTGCTTATCACAATAAAATTTTAAATATCTGTAAAAAAAAATTCTATAGAATGTATAGGGAATTCTACAGGGAATATTTAAACTTAGTTATTTTTAAATATTTTTGCCAAAATTATTTTTACTGCTTTGATTTTTGCTAGTGAACAATTACCTCTTAAGTTAATCAAACTTTCCAATAGTTTGCATTTTATTGTTCTGAATGAAAAAGTTGAACATTACTTTTTTTTTTTTAAATAAAAACCCTTCTCTTGTTCTCTCTTCATTACTACCTATTTGATTTTGTTTATATGCTATATGTATTCAGAAATAAGCTTCAAAGTAAACCTACTACAATAAAATATCACAGTGTGCCCAATGTGGGAAAATTACTACTCTAGGAAAATAAATCTTACAATAAAGTAGTATTCATTATTATAATGGATACTTCAGTGAATACTTCAATTTCGGCTTTTTGCTAATGACCTATATGCCCCAAGCCTTTCTGAAGAGCTTTCAATTTTTGAGTTAAGACTAAACATAGATTACCTCCCAGTGAGATAAAGTCCCCCAGGAAGAGCTGACTGAGCAAAATAGTTCACAACAACGGAAATCTTTTACAATATAGATGTTTATGATTATCAAGGGTTTTGTTTCACGTTAAAAATAAAAGGAAAATACCTGACATTATCCAGCAATACTAAGTGAATGTCGTCTTGTCAAGGAAATGGTTCTCAACAAAAATGACAAAAACTGAAAACAAGATTCTGAACATTCATTCGGCCCCAATAAGTGGTATTTCACCTTATTTTCACCTTAGAAGTACCTAGGGAATTTCCAAAAATACAGTTCAAGGTCCCATCTATAAAGACTGCTATTTAATTAACATGGGGCTTGTGCATGAGGCATTTTATAGATGTTCTAACGTTCAATAGGTTAGATAAGCCCAGGGTAAACATCTCTGGGGTGAATCTCTTAAAAATGGTTAGTCAGCTTTACTAAAAAAGATAGATGTTTCTGACAATTACATTAATAGCAGTAGGTATTCTACATGGTAAACAACTATGTCACGGCAGGCACAACAGAAAAAATATTTTAAACAAAAAACATTGACTTGGTTTCTGTATTTCACAGATTAGTAATAAAATTATTATTTTTTCCCCTGAGAGAAAAATGTCAAATTACAATTTGACTGAAAAGGGTTATGAACAAGAGTTTGTGTGGATGGCTAGATTATTTTGGACTTAAAATAGGTAATCTTTCCACAGCATGCTACTGGACAGCCAGTGTCTTAGTTCATGCTTCTATAACATAATACGGTAGACTGGCTTATTAACAGCTGAACTTTATTTCTCTCAGTCTTGGAGGCTGGAAAGCATAAGATCAATGCACTGGAAGAATCAGTGTTTGGTGAAGACCTATTCCTGGTTTATAAAACTCACTGTGTATCTTCTTACTGTAACCTTTCAGGGCAGAAGTGGAGAGGGAGCTCTCTGGGGTACCTTTTATAAGGGTACTGTTCTTAGAACCTAATAACCTCCCTAAAGCTAGTCTTAAAACCATCACATTAAAGGTTAAGATTCCAGTGAATTTTGGGAGGACATAAGCAAGGAACTAAATTCTTAACACATACTAATCTTTCAGTTGGCTGGTAAATAATCAAAGCTATTATGTAGGAGACATGGTTGTATCCATCACATCCAGTATCACTGAATATAACTCTGGATATCATAAGGCACAAATGTATATTTTTATTTAAAATGAATATTCAGATGTGTCCCAATTCTTTTAATGTGATACTAGGTTGGCCAAAAAGTTCATTCAGGTTTTTTATGATACAGAAAAACCTGCACAAACTTTTTGGCCAGCCTAATATTTTGTAATTGGTACTTTACTAATTCTAAAATAATTCTTAAATAGTATTGACTGATTTTTTTAATCATAGTACTACACACAGCAAAAACAAACCAAGGCAAATGACTTTTTAGAGACAACATCAAAGGTACAACCTGTGAAATAACTGATAAGCTGGACTTCATTAAAATTAAAAACTTCTGCTCTGCGAAAGACAATGTCAAGAGAATGAGAAGACAAAGCCACTGAGTCAGATATAATGCTTGTAAAACACATATCAGGTAAAGGACTGTTACTGAAATTATATAATAAGAAAACAATCTGATTAAGAAATGGCAAAGACTTTAATCCCTCACCAAATATACATAGATGGCAAATAGATTTATGAAAAGATGTTTCACATCATGTATAATCAGGGAAATACAAATTGAAATGAGATACCTCTACATATCCACTAGAATGACCAAAATCTAGAATACTGACGATGTTATACAATGGTGAGGGCGTGGAGCACTGTGAGCTCTCATTCTATGCTGTTAGCAATACCAAATGATGCAGCTACTTTGGAAGATATTTTAGCAGTTTCTCACAAAACTAATCCTACTCTTACCATATAACCCCACAATCATGCTCCTCACTTTCAACATAAAGGAAAGGAATGCTTATATCTACACAAAAACCTGCATATGGATATTTATAGCAGTTTTATTCATAACTGCCAAAACTTGGGAGCAACCAAGATGCTCTACAGTAAATGAGTGAAATAATAAACTGGTATATCAGGCAGTGGAACATGATTCAATATAAAAAGAAATGAGCTATCAAGCTATGAAACACAGGGAGGAAACTTCAATTCACATTATTAAATGAAAAGAGACAATCTGCAAGGACTACATACTGTATGATTCTAACTAGATAACATTCTAGAATAGGCAAAACTATGAAGAAGGCAATGGCACCCCACTCCAGTACTCTTGCCTGGAAAATCCCATGGAAGGAGGAGCCTGGAAGGCTGCAGTCCATGGGGTTGCTGAGGGTCAGACACGATTGAGTGACTTCACTTTCACTTTTCTCTTTCATGCATTTGAGAAGGAAATGGAAACCCACTCCAGTGTTCTTGCCTGGAGAATCCCAGGGATGGGGGAGCCTGGTGGGCTGCCGTTTATGGGGTCGCACAGAGTCGGACACGACTGAAGTGACTTAGCAGGAGCAGTAGCATGGAGACAGTAAAAAAGAGTAGGAGTTGCCCAGGTTATTGAGGGGGAAGGAAGGGAGAGACAAACAGGCAGAGGACAAAGCATTTTTTAGGTCAGTGAAATGCTCTGTATTATACTATAATGTTGGATACATGATACTATACATTTGTCCAAACCCAGAGAATGTACAAGCCCAAGAGTGAACTCTAAGGTAAACGAAGTACTTTGGGTGACTGTGATGTGTGAACGTTGGTTCATCAGTTATTGTCAAGGACTGTTTAACAGGAGGATTCCTATGTGCTGTTTCTCATAAATCCTCTGTTCCTTATCAGTTTCTGGCAACAGAAATGAGTGGAATGGCACACTGCTCCCGGGACTGAGTTCATAGGATGAGACAGGCTTCAATCTCCTTCAGTAAACATTCTCCTTACGACAAAACTGCTTAGTCTCTATCCTCTTTCTTGAGATATGGATTGTCTCCTGACCTTGTGACCATTATTAATCCCTTGCTCCCTTGGTAATGGTTGCTGTACGTTCAGTTTTCTGATCTTTATCATTGTCAAAAGAAATTTCTTGTACAACAGCCTATATATACCCACAGAAAGACTTTAAAGCACCCTTCCTCCACCAGAGGCTTGGGTCCCCCTGTCTTTCTCTGACTCTCTCTCTCTCTCCCCCTTCAGCTAATTCTCTGGAGCCTAGCAACCTGCTGAGCTCATTCTTCTGCCTGGGCTTCCAAGACCCCCTCAAGAGAGCTCCCTGTGCCTTCATTAGCTGTGCAAGCCCTGTTCAAGGGCTTTATTGGTTCTCTGTGTAAACCAGGGAATATTAGCTTCTTTCTCTCTTTCACTTTCTTATCGACTCCGGACTGCGAGGTTCTGGTCCATTAAAGGACTGCAACAAGTTATAACAAGTGTACCTCTCCAGTGAGGCACAAAGATCACGGGGGAGGTTGTGCACGAGTAGGGGCAGGGACTGTGAAAATCTTTTTACCTTATTCTCAGTTTGGCTGTGAACCTAAAACTGCTCCATACAAATAAACAAACATAAGAATGTACACTAATAGGCACATAATTGAAATATGCAAGTGGAAACACTAAATAGAGCGTAAAATATTTTTCTTACTTTCTTTAGCATTCCTCTACTATATAAAAAATTCTAAGCTAGTTTTGTCTGTACCTAGGGTCTGAAATGTAAAATTTCATTTTATCAATTTTTGAGAGATAAGGAGGGGGTCAGGAGCTAAAGAAATACACTCGAGAGAAACAAATATCTACTCTTTAACAGTTTCTCTCTTTTAATAAAGAGAGTTAAAAGAGAAAGATAAGGCATTACCAATTCATTAGGCACAGTGAAATATCTTTCTTTAACCTTTGTGCTTTTTTTTTAAGTGAATACTGTTAAAGTATTACACAGATGTACCTTTGTTTTTCTTTATCTTTAGTATGCAAAAGAGAAAGAAAAATAAAATCACTGGAGAAAATAAAGACAAATGACAAGCTGGTCAAAGAGAATGAAGGTGAAAATCCTCACTTATCGAATACTTAGACAAGTTACGAAGAAAACTTCATCATTCTGTAAGTCTACTTAAAAATAGTCTGGCCTTGCCCAAAATAGTTGAAACGTTTAAAAAATAAAAAATAAAAACTAGTTCAGGGAGTTAAAAACTTTCTGTAGAATAAGAAAAAAAAAAAGCATTACATACACATACAAAGTTTCAGTTAAGAAAGCATTAAAAAATGTGAACTTGATGAGTATTTCTGATGAGGGATTCTAAGATGAAGACACTGATTTAGCCAAGATGCTGTTGAACTTGTTTGACATCCAATTCATGTCAATGTATGGCAAAACCAATACAGTATTGTAAACTAAAATTTAATAAATAAATAAATAAATGTAAAAGAAAAAAATTTTTAAAAAAGGAAATGTAAAAAAATAATAAGGCAAAGTAAAGGAATACATTGGCTCTTGTAATTAGAACACTGGCAGTGGGGAAGAAGTTCCCAAAATCCTAGATAGAAAGACTACCCTGAAGGTATGGAGATGGAATCACTCCCTTTCAACTATATGGAAAAAGAATGGTGTAGGAGTATTCCCTTAAAATATAAAGAATAGCTAGAAAATAAAATCTGTCCATCATATGGCATATCATTTTTACCATGTTAATTTGATTTTGTTTTTAGGTAAAAAGCTGCTTGAAGATTAATTCATTAATCCCTATACTTGTTGAAGGTTTACTATTTCCCTGACACTACGCTAAGAATTAAAGAGGGAAAAAAAAAAAAGTCTAACAGATGCCTTTGGTTCCCTGAAATTTGGAACCCAGTTTTGACATATTCAACTATGACAAATTCCATTATAGTAATATCTACAGAACACAGAAGGTATGTTTAATTCTGATTAGATGTGAGAGGTGTGACAGAGGATTCTGAGTTGGATTTTGCTGAGGGTTGAGATGGTGGTAACATAACTTTCAGGTTATATGGCTTTTTCTATTGAGAATGTGGAGAATTTTATTGATTAAAAATTAACAAGCTCAAGTGTAATTAACTTAGTCAAACATTAAGCATTTCATTACTTCAAGCATACGGTAGTTTGATAGCCAGTCCAATATCTGACACCATATTATAACCAGTCGGAAGAATCAAGCAATTTTAGATGGCTGTGGACAGGCTGAGAAGCAAAGCTGAGATTTTTGGGGGTAAAGTTTCTATACAGCTTAGATAAAAAGAAGGGCTTCCCTGGTGGCTCAGAGGTTAAAGCATTTGCCTGCAATGTGGGAGACCTGGGTTCAATCCCTGGGTTGGGAAGATCCCCTGGAGAAGGAAATGGCAACCCACTCCAGTATTCTTGCCTGGAGAATCCCATGGACGGAGGAGCCTGGTGGGCTATAGTCCACGGGTTGCAAAGAGTCGGACACGACTGAGCGACTTCACTTTCACTTTCAGATAAAAAGATCATCTGGATCAAAAATTCTTCCCTTTAAGACTACACTATGATTTTATAAAATTTAAACTCTATTATCAGTAACTATTTAAACTTTATCTTGTAATAAGAAAGTTTACACATTTTTTGAAAGCCTTGTGTTTCTTTTAAGGGTTTCCCTGGTGGCTCAGATGGTATAGAATCTGCCTGTAATTTAGGAGACCTGGGTTTGATCCCTGGGTCCTATTAAGTTTATTTTGAAGTTTTTTTAAAAAATAAATTTATTTCTTTATTTTAATTGGAGGTTAATTATTTAAAATATTGTATTGGTTTTGCCATACATCAACATGTATCTGCCACAGGTATACACGTGTTCCCCACCCTGAACTCCCCTCCCTCCTCCCTCCCCGTACTATCCCTCTGGGTTGTCCCAGTGCACCAGCCCCAAGCATCCAGTATCATGCATTGAACCTGGGAAGGCGAGTTTATACTCTTTAAGGTGCCTTCATCAGTTAATGGCAAAGAAATAGTTGGCTTAGTGTTTCAGATAGAATAATCATCTGTGAGCTTGCCACATAGAATAATATTAAAAATTCAAGTAAATTACAAAAATACAGAGGGAAACTAGCAAGATTTTTTTTTTTCTAAAAATTTGGAAACTTTCATGAAATACAATGTTGTGCTGTGTACCATACACATCCAGTTCTCTTCTAGGCTCTCTATCCCCAGTGTCTAAAACAGTAACTTAGCAGAGCAGGTCCTCCATAAATTATCTTATTTTTTTTTTGTCATCTTTTTTTGTGATTGGAATTTGTAAGAAAGTATAAAAATAGCAAAAACTTACATAGCACTTTATAAATGCCAAGCACTTGTTCTAAATCTTTCAAATACAATCCTTCATAGATCATCTTAAGTTATAGATAGTACAGAAAACTATACATAATCAGAAAAAATTACACATAATATATAAATAATGCTGGCAATATACCCATTTGATAAGTTATTTCTGTTTTGCTTTGTCGCATGCTAAGTTGCTTCAGTCATGTCCGACTCTGCAACACAATGGACTGTAGTCTGGCAGGCTCCTCTGTCCATTCGATTCCCCAGGCAAGAATACTGGAGTGGGTTGACATTTCCTCCTCAAGGGATCTTCTTGACCCAGGGATTGAACCTGTGTCTCTTACCTCTCTTGGATCGGCAGGCAGGTTCTTTACCATGAGTGCCACCTGAGAAGCCCTACTTTATAATGGTTTTATAAATATTACTTAATATAACTAATAATTAATAGTTTTAGTGTCTCCTAAAACTTAGATTTTAACCAAAGATTACAAAAGCACATCAAGTTGAGAATTAAAAACACTAATCATTCTAAATTGAATTTAAACATTAATTCCATACAATAGATAATGTTTTTCAAATGTTCAAGTTTATGAATACCACAGTTATATCTATTTATCCTCATAAAATATAATACATTTTAAATTTAAGTGATATCTTTGGATCCTTTATTAATTCATAAATATTAGGCTGAAGTGAAATATTTATGGGGAAAGAGTGGAAACAGTGTCAGACTTTATTTTTGGGGCTCAAAAATCAATGCAGATGGTGACTGCAGCCATGAAATTAAAAGAGCTTAATCCTTGGAAGAAAAGTTATGACCATCCTAGATAGCATATTCAAAAGCAGAGACATTACTTTGCCAACTAAGGTCCATCTAGTCAAGGCTATGGTTTTTCCAGTAGCCATGTATGGATGTGAGAGTTGGACTAGAAGAAGGCTGAGCACTGAAGAATTGATGCTTTTGAACTGTGGTGTTGGAGAAGACTCTTGAGAGTCCCCTGGACTCTAAGGAGATCCAACCAATCCATTCTGAAGGAGATAAGCCCTGGGATTTCTTTGGAAGGAATGATCTGAAAGCTGAAACTCCAGTACTCTGGCCACCTCATGCGAAGAGTTGACTCATTGGAAAAGACTCTGATGCTGGGAGGGATTGGGGGTAGGAGGAGAAGGGGATGACAGAGGATGAGATGGCTGGATGGCATCACTGACTCGATGGGCGTGAGTCTGAGTAAACTCCAGGAGTTGGTGATGGACAGGGAGGCCTGGTTTGCTGTGATTCATGGGGTTGCAAAGAGTCAGACAGGACTGAGCGACTGTACTGAACTGAAATGTGGAGGGGTTTTGTTTATGTTTTTTAAATAAGCACCATACTTCAGATAGTTTTACTTTCTATTTTGTTTCCATACCAAGACTGGTAGTTGGCTTTTCAATTCCCCAAGGACATTTTCGCAAAGCAACAAATACTCTCCCAAATCCTAAGACTTCTAAAAGCAGTTGCCCCCTGAAGAGCAGCCATTGGTGAATTCTGCTGGGATGGTGATGCTGCGGATCCACTAAGCTCACTTGTCACATGACTCAGTCACTCTTGCATGCCAGCGTTGATGTCTGTTCCAAACTCACGCCTCAACAAAGCTATGAATGATTACATGCCATGTATCTTCACAACCACTTGTGAAATGGCAAATGTTAAATCTGCTAATATCAAGGATCGACAATATTTAGTAATAAAGAAGATTTACCCCTGAAATGGAGTATAGCAAAACTTCCACAGCATCAGTATGTGAAAATGGAGTCTGTGTGGCCATGAGGGCACTGAATTGGACCCAGGAGGCCCCTGGGGAAGTGGGGTCTGTGCACATCTCCCTCTGGAAGGAATGTGAACTTTGAACAGCACCAACCTGCAAGACCACAGCATCCTGAAAATTGCTGAGGCTCAGACGGTGAAACGACTCCTGCAATGCCAGAGACCTGGGTTCGATCCCTGGGTCAGGAAGATCCCCTGGAGAAGGAAATGGCAACCCACGCCAGTACTCTTGCCTGAAAAATTCCATGGACAGAGGAGCCTGGTAGGCTACCGTCCACGGGGTCGCAAAGAGTCGGACATGACTGAGTGACTTTACTTAACAAATTTTCACCTAGTAACAACCATAGCAACCAGTTACTTATAGTTTCGATCTGCCAGTACCAATCAAGATTCTTGCAGCACAATTTATATAAGCTTCCTCCTTTTCTTTCAAAAACTCTTCGGCTTTAAAATCTCATTTGGATTTCTGCCTGAACCTGTGTATTCTGAACTGCGATTTAACTCCAAAGAAATGTTTTTGTTGCCTTATAGCACTTGTTCTTATTTCTTGGCCAACACATGTGTCATTACAAAGTAGCTTCTTTCCTCTCTTTCCATCTTCCTTTGTCAAATAAGTGTGGACTAAAACTCTGATGATCTTGGCAGGAGCAAAATGTGTGTGGGTTATAACACCACAATGGAGAGATCACCAAGTTAAAGGCAGCTTTAGGGCAAAAGGTAGGTCTTCAGTATCTTCAACTCCTGTTAAGTTTCCCAGATATGATTTGAAGCCAGGGCTCTAAACAGTCTGCTCTTCTCTTTGTGTCTATTCCCTAGAATATCAATTCTCAAAATATGGTTTCAGGACTTCTTAGAGTGCCCAAGACTTTTTTAGGAAGATCTTGAGGTCTTCCCTTTTCTTACCACAGATCTGTGTAAGTACTCATTTTCTTTCTATTCTTCAACCAAAACAACATGTTGCAAAACACTGATTGTGGAAGCAGATATTAGAATCTTAGATTTCTTACGCTAGATGTTAAATAAGTTTGAAAACTGTAAAACAATACCAAACTTCTAACTTTTTCTTTTGTTTTGTAAAGATGTAGATTTTTAGAAAATGCTTGTTAGGATGTAAAGAGTTCATTGTGTTTATTCTCCAAAGAAGACATATGGATGGCTAACAAACACATAAAAGATGCTCAACATCACTCATTATCAGAGAACTGCAAATCAAGACCACAGTGAGGTACCATTTCACACCAGTCAGAATGGCTGTGATCCAAGAGTCAACAAGCAATAAATGCTGGAGAGGGTGTGGAGAAAAGGGAACCCTCTTACACTGTTGGTGGGAATGCAAATTAGTACAGCCACTATGGAGAACAGTGTGGAGATTCCTTAAAAAATTGCAAATAGAACTGCCTTATGATCCAGCGATCCCACTGCTGGGCATACACACCGAGAAAACCAGAATTGAAAGAGACACGTGTACCCCAATGTTCATCGCAGCACTATTTATAATAGCCAGGACATGGAAGCAACCTAGATGTCCATCAGCAGATGAATGGATAAGAAAGCTGTGGTACATATACACAATGGAGTATTACTCAGCTATTAAAAAGAATACATTTGAATCAGTTCTAATGAGGTGGATGACGCTGGAGCCGATTATACAGAGTGAAGTAAGCCAGAAAGAAAAACACCAATACAGTATACTTACACATATATATGGAATTTAGAATGATGGTAATGATAAACCTGTACGCAAGACAGCAAAAGAGACACAGATGTATAGAACGGCCTTTTGGACTCTGTGGGAGAGGGAGAGGGTGGGATGGGTTGGCAGAGTGGCAGTGTAACATGTGTGATATCATAAGTGAAACGAATCGCCAGTCCAGGTTTGATGCAGGATGCAGGATGCTTGGGACTGATGCACGGGGATAATCCAGAGAGATGGTGTGGGGCGGGAGGGGGGAGGTGGGGGTCGGGATTGGGAGTTCAAGTACACTCGTGGCTGATTCATGTCAATGTATAGCAAAACGAATACAGTATTGTAAAGCAAAACAAACTAAAAAATAAAAATTAATTAAAATAAAAAATAAATTGATAAAGATGTATTTAAAAATTACACATACATTTAAATATTAATTCAAAATGTAGTATTAAAATATATAATATAAATAAGCAAAAGATTTTTGGGATCCACAATAATTTTAAGGGTATGAAGGGGTTTTAAGAATAAGAAGTTTAAGAACCACTGCCCTAGAAGCAGCTTCAAAACCACTTCAGAGGTCAAACAAAAAATCATGAATCAACTCTCAGAGAGCCCACTTCATCAGAACATTTATGAGGCATGTCCATACATTGCCTTTTCCTTTTTCCTCATAGTTGTTTTATGAAGTAGTTCTTGTCATTCACATCTCCAGATGAGAAAACTGAGGAATATAGTCATTAAAAAATTAAGAAACATAACCCCTTCAATGTGTGACCTATTCTTTCACCTTGTGGAAAGTGTGTGTAGCCTAGTGGGGGGTTATTCAAGTCTGATAGGGTTCTTGTATGTATTGCTTTTTTGTTGTTTAGTTGCTAAGTTGTGTCCGACTCTTCTGTAATCCCATGGATGGCAGACCACCAGACTCCTCTGTCCACGTGATTTCCCAGGCAAGAATACTGGAGAGGGATGCCATTTCCTTCTCCACTTGTATGTATTAAGCACTATTAAAAGTGGTGACATAAACTTTTGTAAAATGTATTTAGTTTGGAAGCAACAGTTTAAATCCAGTTAGACTGATAGGAATCTGACTTTTGGAGCACAATGGTATTTAAAGTATTAACATATAATCAGAGAAGGTCACATACATGCTTTCAAATATGCAGAGCCCTTTCTTTATTTTACAACTTCTTATTCTTTTCCCTTTGCATTTCCCCAAGCCAATTAAAATGCAAACACAGGAGTCTTGCTAAGAGGCAGCAAGACAAGTGACACAGGGGATAGCAGTAAAATATGACTGCCAAATGTATGCAGAGTAACACGAATAATTGGATTTTTAAAGTCTGAGCTTTGCATGCTTTACCCTTTATCTCCCACTAGATCAATCAGTTCTTTATTTATATCTAAATTATTAACCTTCTCAAAATTTTAATAACTAAAACTTTATTAACACTTTTATTAAAATGTGCTGCTGCTGCTGCTGCTAAGTCGCTTCAGTTGTGTCTGACTCTGAGGTTGTGCTAAATCTGCCACTTAGTTCTTAAAAATCATTGTTCCTTATCTGAAATAATTTACTTTGC
Source organism: Aepyceros melampus (assembly GCA_006408695.1). Taxonomy (NCBI): domain Eukaryota; kingdom Metazoa; phylum Chordata; class Mammalia; order Artiodactyla; family Bovidae; genus Aepyceros; species Aepyceros melampus. Next base: position 5,571 of record SJXQ01005192.1, on the reverse strand, counting down.
CGACTAAGGTCCATCTAGTCAAGGCTATGGT
>SJXQ01005191.1:106332-186772 GCA_006408695.1 Aepyceros melampus | reverse complement strand
TCTCCTTCGGCCGCCGGACGTCTCTCCCTCGCTCACTCAGGCCTCACTCTCCTCCTCACGCTCCCCGCCCTCCAGCCTGGCTCCTTTGATGTGGAATAAAACAACTGGAATGCACACATGCGTGGTCAGTGGGATCCTGTCCTTGGAGAGTTCCGCGGGAGGGACACACAGGCTCTGAAGTGCAGCGGTCTGTGGAATGTACACCGTACATGGTAGGGAGATGGTTGGATGGGGATGTGAGTGAGGCTGGAGGTGGCTTCTGTTGCCTTAACTCAGTTGCTCAGTGTCTGGAGGGCATGAGGGTCCTTTCTTTTTGGATCTCAGGCCTCTGCCATGTGATATGTGCGTGTGCGTGTGTCCAGGTCCGTGTGGTGTGTGAGCGTGGCTCTCGCGGGTGTTAGCACCTCAGTTTGCTGCTGTGGTTTAACCGGCAGCACCCCTGTGCCTCCCTGCAGTGTTTGCCAGCCCCCGTGACTTCTGTCTGCTGTTGGGCATGTGCGGTGTGACACGCACTGGAGCACACGTGCTGCAGGAGTGCTGGCATCAGCCCTGGGTCTTCCCTTTCTCTTTGGTAGTGACTGCGCTTGTCTGCAGCAGCTGGGACCATGGCGGGTGCTGCACTTGGGCCTGGTTAGGAGCTTTCAGAAATGGGATGGACATCTTTGGTAGGTTATTGTAACTGTAATGAATGCTTTACTCCCCGTTGACTCCCCCCAAATGCCTTACTTCTGTGTACTGTTTATCTCATTGGAGAGAAGAATTGACCACGTGGCATCTTTGTGTACGCACTTCAGGTAGAGGCAGTGGCTCTCCGGAGAGTCTCTCATGGTTTGCAGAGAGGGGCGTCTGTAAATGGGAGGGTGACCGGCTTCTTTCACTGCTCCAGGGGGCCGCTCGTAGTGCTGCACAGGTTTAAACTGGGATGAGCCTGTTTCACTTGGTGGGTTTTTAGTCTGAAGAGAAAGTGCCCCTAAAATGTCTGAAACACATGACTCTCCATTGTGGTGACTCTGTCCCTGCAGCTCTCTTGGGTCGGGAGGTAGTGGCGACTGTGTCATACGTGACTTATTTTGACAGTGGGAGGGTGAGTTGTGAAGCTTTGGGAATGAATGAACTAAATAAAGCATTTATTCATTTCTCCATGACTCCATGGCATGTCTCTGTATTTGCTATTAGTATTTCATATACTTTCTTCATTCCTCACACCAGTTCCTAAGGCCCACCTGTAGATGTACCCCTCTCCTGCTCTGCTGAAAAATGGCCTCACTTTCTGTCTCAAAAACCAGCTGCCTTTGTGGCAGGGATTGCTGGTTCTCCTTCACTATCTGTTGTCTATGTCTATGATAACAGAATCCACAGTTATAACTGGAGACTTGAATCCTCTGAACAAAGTCTTCACTTCCCAGACTTCTTATAACTAGATGTGGCTGTTTATCATAGTTCCTTCCTGAAATGCCATTAAAATTACAGGGAATTTTAATTTTTTAAAAAAGCATAAATCCACTAAGATGCCTATAAATGACAACAAAATTTTGGAAATGCTCAAGAAAATAGATGAATGGTAAGTGACTTAGAAGCGCCTGAGAAAACGACATCGTAGGAAAGAAACGAGAACAGTTGAGAACATGGTGTTACTGCAGAGCTCTGGGAAGCTCTGGGGCTGGCAGTTCCAGGCGCCTCTAGAAGTGGATGTGAGGGGTGAAAGCAGCAGCACTGGTCAAAAGCCAGTTTGGAAGCAGCTGTAAGTCTCCACTGCACACAGTCGGGCACTTGTCGCTGCCCTAGCCCACTGGGACCTGAGACATCAGTGTTCAGGACATAAAGTCCTCAGCTTAGGAAACAGGCCGTGTCCTCCAGGCAGGAAATAAAGAAGGAGGAGGCTTCTTAAGGAGTCTCACAACCTGAAAGGAAACACTCAAAAGATACCAATACTGAATGGGACCAAAGAAAATCATACACCTCAAACAGTGGATACTGGTAAAGAATTCAAGAGAATTCTGAGAATAAATGCTGTGTTTCCAGATTACAAGGACCAGCTAGTACTAACCGTGGCACGTGACCAGCCCTGACACATCACTGTGGGATTCCAGATCACTGGGGAGAAAAGATTCTATAACTCGGGTCCCCAACCTCTGGGACCAGCCTGCAGCCTGTTAGGAGCCGGCTGCACAGCAGGAGGTGAGTGGCAGGTGAGTGAGCAAAGCTTCACCTGTATTTACAGCTGCTCCCCATCACTGGCATTACCACTTGAGCTCTGCCTGCTGTCAGCTCAGCGGAGGCATTAGAGTCTCACAGGAGCTCAAACCTTACTGTCAACTGTGCCTGCAAGGGGTCCAGGTTGCATCCTTCTCATGAGGCTCACCACCCCTGTGTGTGCACCGCTGTGCCTCTCCACCATCCGTGGAAAAATTGTCTTCCACAACTGGTTTCTGGTGCCAAAAAGGTTGGGGACTGCTGCTATAACTTCTGGAGAGAACAGGACGTACACAGATTGAGTGAGTTGAGTTCAGTCACTCAGTTGTGTCCAACTTTGTGACCCCATGGACTGCAGCACACCAGGTCTCCCTGTCCATCACCAACTCCCAGAGTCCACCCAAACCCACGTCTATTGAGTTGGTGATGCCATCCAACCATTTGGTCCGCTGTTGTCCCCTTCTCTTCCCGCCTTCAGTCTTTCCCAGCATCAGGGTCTTTTCCAACAAGTCAGTTCTTCGTGTCAGGTAGGCCAAAGTATTAGAGCTTCAGCTTCAGCCTCAGTCCTTCCAATGAATATTCAGGACTGATTTCCTTTAGGATGGACTGATTGGAATTCCTTGCAGTCCAAGGGACTCTCAAGAGTCTTCTCCAGCACCACAGTTCAAAAATGTCAATTCTTTGGGGTTCAGCCTTCTTTATGGTCCAACTCACATCCATACATGACACTGGAAAAACCATAGCTTTGACTAAATGGACCTTTGTTGGCAAAGTAATGTCTCTGCTTTTTAATATGCTGTCTAGATTGGTCCATGGAGCAAGCGTGTTTTAATTTCATGGCTGCAGTCACCATCTGAAGTGATTTTGGAGCCCCCCCAAATAAAGTCTGTCACTGTTTCCATTGTTTCCCCATCTATTTTCCATGAAGTGATGGGACCAGATGCTGTGATCTTAGTTTTCTGAAAGTTGAGTTTTAAGCCAACTTTTTCACTCCTCTTTTTACTTTCATCAAATTCTTCTTCACTTTCTGCCATAACATGGTATCATCTGCATATCTGAGGTTATTGATATTTCTCCCAGCAATCTTGATTCCAGCTTGTGCTTCATCCAGTCCAGCATATCTCATAATATACTCTGCATATAAGTTAAAACAAGCAGGGTGACAATATACAGCCTTGACATACTCCTTTCCTGATTTGGAACCAGTCTGTTCCATGTCCAGTTCTAACTTGCTTCCTGACCTGCATACAGATTTCTCAAGAAGCAGGTCAGGTGGTCTGGTATTCCCATCTCTTGAATTTTCCACAGTTTGTTGTGATCTACAGTCAAAGGCTTTGACATAGTCAATAAAGCAGATGTCTTTTTTGAACTCTCGCTTTTTCGATGATCCAATGGATGTTGGCAATTTGATCTCTAGTTCCTCTGCCTTTTCTAAATCCAGCTTGAACATCTGGAAGTTCACGGTTCACATACTGTTGAAGCCTGGCTTGGAGAATTTTGAGCATTACTTTGCTATCATGTGAGATGAGTGCAATTGTGTGGTATGAGCATTCTTTGGCATTGCCTTTCTTTGGGATTAGAATGAAAACTGACCTTTTCCAGTCCTGTGGCCACTGCTGAGTTTTCCAAATTTGCCAGCATATTGAGTGCAGCACTTTCACAGAATCATCTTTTAGGATTTGAAATAGCTCACTTAGAATTCCATTACCTCCACCAGCTTTGTTTGTAGGAAGGCCTGCTTGACTTTGTTTCCAGGTTGTTTGGCTCTAGGTGAGTGATCTCTGGGTCGTGAAGATCTTTTTTTGTATAATTCTTCTGTGTATTCTTGCCACCTCTTCTTAATATCTTTTGCTTCTGTTTGGTCCATACCATTACTATCCTTTATCATGCCCATTTTTGCATGAAATGTTCCCTTGGTATCTTTAATTTTCTTGAAGAGCTCTCTAGTCTTTCCCATTCTATTGCTTTCCTCTATTTCTTTGCATTGATCACTGAGGTTATCAGGACACAGGTTATCAGAAATCAAAATAGCTTTGGAACCCTCAAATGTGACATTGGACAAGAGAGGAATCAGACCTTTCAGAATCCTCAGAATTTGGAAGGAAATGTAGTTTTTGAAAATGTCTGTTCCACTCACCCTTTCATAAGAAACTTAGAGGATGTACTCTTCTAGACGAAAGAGTACACCAAGAAAGGAGAAAACCTAATATTCAGGAACTATGGATCCCACACAGAAGAGGAAGGTGACTCCCAGGAGCATAGTGAGAGCTTCAGGGATGGCAGCTGTGCGTCCAGTCCAAAGACAAGGAGCTGAGGCTCCAGAGAAGACATCCTAATTATAGGATACCTGTCATTTCTGAACATATTTAGATAGGAGTTCGGAGTGACTTATTGATAAGTACCTGAGAAACTAAGGGACATAACTCTAAGGAAAACAAAAGGTTGGGGGAGAAAGAAAAAGTTACCATGGTAATAGTAGCCACCTCAGCTGTGATTAGTGTTCACATAGTCATACAACATCCACTTACGACCATAAATGCTCTGGGAGTGGGAGGTGGGGTTGAAAGGGTGGGGACATGCGTGTGAGTGAAAGCTAAAAAAGCAGAATTCATTATAACCAATGGCGGGCAGCAACAAAGCCCAGCGTTGCTTCTTTCTAAAGAAAATTGAATCACCTCCATAGAAGGCAAAAAGGGCATTCAGTTCAGTTCAGTTCAGTTGCTTAGTCGTGTCCAACTCTGCGACCCCATGGACTGCAGCACAGCCAGGCCCCCTGTCCATCACCAACTCCCGGAGCTTACTCAAACTCATGTCCATCAAGTCGGTGATGCCATCCAACCATCTCATCCTCTGTCATCCCCTTCTCCTCCTGCCTTCAATCTTTCCCAGCATCAGGGTCTTTTCCAAAAAGGGCATACAAGTCACTTAAAAATTTAGTAAGTTAGTTTAAGTGTTAGCCGCTCAGTTGTGCCCGACTCTTTGCGATCCCATGGATGGCAGCCCACCAGGCTCCTATGTCCGTGAGATTTTCCAGACAAGGAGACTGGAGGGTGTTGCCATTCTCTTCTCCAGGGGATATTCCCAACCCTGGGATCGAACCTGGGTCTCCTGCACTGCAGGCAGATTCTTTACTGACTGAGCTATAATTTAAGGGGCAATTTTATATATCACGTAAAAAGATAGGATATGTTACAAACAACTTTATGATAGTAAATGTGAAAATGTAGAGGAAACGGATACATTCCCAGAAAAATAGAACTCATCTGATGCTGGGAAAGATTGAGGGCAGGAGAAGAAGGGGACGACAGGATGAGATGGTTGGATGGCACCACCGAATCAATGGATATAGGTTTGGGTGGACTCCGGGAGTTGGTGATGGACAGGGAGGCCTGGCGTCCTGTGGTTCATGGGGTCGCAAAGAGTTGGACATAACTGAGCGACTGAACTGAACTGAATTTAAGGAGATGTTGGGACAGCCACCAGGGCGGCCACCACTGGAAGGAAGCGGTATTGGAATCCTTACTGCGGAAATCGCAGCGCGCCTCCTTTGAGAGGAAGTGAAGCCCCGCCCCGTACGGAAACACCTCTACGCGCGCCGTGCAGGTAAATTCCCGCTGGGCCGGGGCGGGAAGGACCCAGGAGGGGCGTGTCCCCGTGCGTGCGGGGCTTGCAGAGCTGCGCTCTGGCGACGCGGCCGCTCTTGGGTCGGCCCTGGTCCCGGGTCCTGAGAGCTGGTTGGGACCGTCGTGAAGGGTCCCTGGCTGTAGGGCGCGCGCTCCTAGAGGACGTGGGCGGGCTTCTTCCCGGAGGGCCGGCCGCGGGCCTGCTGCGGGGAGGTGGGCCGGCGGGGACTTGCTCTTGCGGCCCCGGCGTGGTTGGTGTAGAGCAGAGCGCGAGGCCGCTCTCCCGCGGGGCGCTTTTGTAAGAGAGTCTCGGGTCTGGACTGCCCCGCGCGTGTTGCCCGCTCAGGCCCGGCCCGTGAGAAGTGCGGCCCAGGCTGGAAAGACCGGCTGCCCCTGGGCTGGGCGCCGGGAAGCCGCAGCTGGGCGAACTACGGCGGGGAGGCATGTGGGAGAGGCTCCGGCCTCCGCCTCCCAGGCTGCAGAGCAGCGCGGCCGACAGAGCGGCCGCGGGCAGGAGAGGGCCTCGAGGCGGAGCGCCGTGGGGTCCACGTGGCAGAGGAGCCCTTAGTGCTCCCGGAGGACGGGCCTCGGAGCGCCGCGGGCAGGGGGGCTGTTCACCACCCGTCCCCCTCGGACAGAACAGCAGGTGTGAGCAAGCCCACGGCAGCCACACCGGGGGCAGGTGTGAGTGCAGTAGCTCCTGCCTCGTTTCGACACCAGAGAAGCCAGGCTGGAGAAGAGCCTTCTGAGCGCACACCGTGGGAAGGATGCGTTGAGAGGATACGCGCTTTTTTGCCATCAGAAGCTTCATAGCAGAAAGGCCTGATGAATGCAGTAACTATCAGAGAATCTTCGGTCACATGTCTAAGCTCATTCAGCAGCAGCAGAAAAAGTGTATACCAGAGAAAGCCTGTTTGAGTTCACAGAATGAAAGCTTTTTGCCAAAGGTGTGCCTCGATTTACACTGGAAAGTTCACAGCCCGGAAAAGCGCTAGGAGTGCAGCAAACGTGGGAAAGCCTCCTGCCCAAACGTCCTACTTGTGATGCACAAAAGCCTGGTAGATATGACCAGTGGAAGGAAGTTTGAAGCTGTGGGTCCAACCTCATTCATCTCTGGCAGGCTCACTGTAGATTACCAACCAGCAGCAGATGTGAGAAAATGTTCCTCAAAAGGCTTCACCTTGTGAAGCATAGGAAGTTCATGCCAGAGAAAGGCCTGAAGTATGCAGGGAAGGTGTCGTCTCCTTCAGCGGAAGAGGCCCTGTGTCAGCGACAGCTTTGATAGCCTTTGCGAAGATGCTGGAAGTTGAGCTTCATGTGGTCAGATGCCCACACAGGATATTCCTAAGGAGTGCTGCGTACATGGGGAGCCTTCAGGTGCAGCATCAGACTTGCTCACCTGGCTGGGGCTCTTGCCAGAGTTCTCTCACTATCAGTGTCTGTGGCAGAAGCCATACCACTGCTCTGCTAGCTGGGAGGGACTTGTTACCTGTGATCCCTTGGGTCCCTGGGGTCCCCTGTGAGCAGCTTGAGCACATGGATGGGCTGCATCCCCTTCCTGACTAGTTCAGGCATGGCTGTGACCTGCATTGACCAGGAGGACCTCAGCCGGCCTCTCTCTGGCTTTCGGGATGGTTTTCATTTTTTTCAGGGACACTGTTGTCCTCAGGTGACTGGATAAATCTGTCCAGCTTTTGACTTAAACTTCCAGGGCACTCTAGCTTCCCATTATTCTACTGGAGTGGAAATAAAGACCTTTTTGTTTAAGCCACTTTGAGCCTGGGAATTTCTGCTTACTGTGTAGGGTGAGCTTAGAACAGAGTTGAGGGTTGCCAGCATTAAGGGTGTGGGTGAGGGAGGGGAAAGAAAATGAGAGAACTCTACTTTTGGCGTGGTTTGTATTGCTGCCCAAGACTTCCTGGGAATGACTGAAGCTTTGAGGCTTAGTCCTTTGGTCTGGAATCTGGATTGTTTTTGGACAGGAAGGTCACCCCGAGTTGGGAGGGTTGGTATGACCCCCCAAGTGCATTTCAGAGCTGCATGAGTTTGGTCCCTTGAATGCAGGGTGTGTCTCACACTCTGCAGCACTGCTGATGGGAAGCTTTTTCCTAGCGCCTGCCTAGGGGCCTTGTCCCCTGAAGTTCAGAAACCGACAGGCGTATGTCACTGGCCATAAGGCCCATGGGGCTGTGTAGGAGCTGTAACTAGTGCAGAACACTAGGCATGATAGTAGGGAGTAGGGGAGACTGTGTCAAAGTTGGGGGGCATGTGCCCCTTTTAATGGACGTTCACAAATGTTTGGGTGACTTTGGTTGTGAAAAAGAGTGTACAGCGGTTCTCACGATCTCCAGATGGCATATCTCTCCTACCACTAAGCTCATTCTCAGTAAATCATCCAAAGGTCTGTAGTGGCTGAGTGCTTAGTCCAGGGCAGAGAGGTTCACTGGGCGGCCCTGGGCTGCTGGGCCAAGGCTGGTGGGCAGGAGGCCACCTGTGGGCGTGCCCAAGAAATCCACTGGGCAGCTGCTTGGAGGGGCTTCTGTTGAACTTGTTGGAAAGCTGATGGGAGCAGGCCAGACTCCTGGGGAGAGCTGGGAAGCTGCTTGTAGGGAAGTTGAACTTGGTGGGAAGCCAGTTAGGATTCCTGAAGAACCCAATCAGGAAGCTGCCTGATGGGTGCTGCTGGGAGTTGAACTCCACTGGTGTCTCATGCCAACTGAGCACTGAGGGAATCAGAGAAAGGGAAGTGCAGTGGAACCATGAAGAGAAATGCCCTCCTTCCCAGCATCCCCGTGGCAGCCGCTCTTGACAAGCTTCATATTGTTCCAGCTGGCAAGTTAGCAATGCTCCAGGCTCACAGCCGAGCAGTGGAGCTTGGATTTGGGAAGCTTTGGAAGAGGATTCATGTAGTGTTCTCGAGGCAACGTGGCAGGCTTCTTCCTCCAGGGGCCCCAGCCTCCCCTTCAGTCAGGGAGTCTGGCCTGTGAGTTGAGTTAGGTCCGGGCACTGCGTGAGAGGCAGTCTCTATTACAGTTGTGACTCAAGTCGAGTGTTTGACTGTTTCCTGTTTTATAAATTAGTCAGTACTCATAGTAGTCTGAGGTTTTTTTTTTTTTAGTCACTAAATCGTATCTGACTCTTTGTGACCCCATGGACTATAGACTGCCAGGCTCCTCTGTTCATGGGATTTCCCAGGCAACAATACTGGAGTGGGTTGCCATGCCCTCCTTCAGGGGTCTTCCCGACCCAGGGATCAAACCCGAGCCCCTTGTTTTGGCAGGCGGGTTCTCTACTGAGCCATCTGGGAAGCCAGTTCTTGGGGTACCATGTTCAAGTAACTGCTATCAGAGATCCCTGTGGATCAGGCTGTTTTGATTATGGGTGCGCATCTGTTGTGTTTCTTGGCAGACATGCCCCCCCCGCTTCCCCTGGCTGCCTTTGAGGGTCAGTTCCTGCCATTTGGGCTCTGCTCGTCTGGAATTTCATCATCTCTGTTAAAACTGGGGAGCTCATCTTGGTGCAGCAAGCCCCCATCCCGTCTGCTGCTGAGGAGAGCAGCTGTGGAGCTTTCCAAGGGTGTGAGCACTCTTCTTCCTCGTGTTTCTCAGCGCCTTAGTCTTCCTGGACCTCCTGAAGGCTGAATGGAGCCTTCTGGGGCATGGCTGGGCTTGCTGGAGAGCTGCTGAGAAGCCCTTCAGGGGGTGCCCTTGAACCCACTAGAAGCTACTTGCAGGGGTGCACTGAGCTCCCCACCAGGAAGCCATCTTAGGCTCACTGCAGGGGTGAGCTTATGGGTTCACAGTGCTCCTGTCAAGCACCTAGGGAACCAAGAGGAAGGAAGGTACCGGAACCAGGCTTTTGAATTGGGTCCACTGAGGCAATTAGCAGTCAAACAAAGGAAAACAAATAATAGGAGAATTGGAAAGGTGAAAACAGAACTTGTTTGACAATAGGTATAGCAAACCCCAAAATATTTACATTTTTTAGATTAATAAGAAAGCTTATAAGGCTGTTGAAGATACCTAATCAACTCTAAAACCAATTGCATCCTGTGCACCAAAACGAGAAAATTAGAAATTAAGGCTTAAAAAGTTCAATTTACAATGACATAGAAATCAAATACCTAGGAATATGTGTGACAAAAGACATGTAAGAAAACTTTGGGAAATATCAGAGAAGACACAAAGAGAGTATAAAGTATGTCAAATTTCTCCACATTGGCCTATATAGATTTACACAGTCCCATCACTTCATGGGGTACTGTTTCCTGTTTTATAAATTAGTCAGTACTCATAGTAGTCTGAGGTTTTTTTTTTTTTAGTCACTAAATCGTATCTGACTCTTTGTGACCCCATGGACTATAGACTGCCAGGCTCCTCTGTTCATGGGATTTCCCAGGCAACAATACTGGAGTGGGTTGCCATGCCCTCCTTCAGGGGATCTTCCCGACCCAGGGATCAAACCCGAGCCCCTTGTTTTGGCAGGCGGGTTCTCTACTGAGCCATCTGGGAAGCCAGTTCTTGGGGTACCATGTTCAAGTAACTGCTATCAGAGATCCCTGTGGATCAGGCTGTTTTGATTATGGGTGCGCATCTGTTGTGTTTCTTGGCAGACATGCCCCCCCCGCTTCCCCTGGCTGCCTTTGAGGGTCAGTTCCTGCCATTTGGGCTCTGCTCGTCTGGAATTTCATCATCTCTGTTAAAACTGGGGAGCTCATCTTGGTGCAGCAAGCCCCCATCCCGTCTGCTGCTGAGGAGAGCAGCTGTGGAGCTTTCCAAGGGTGTGAGCACTCTTCTTCCTCGTGTTTCTCAGCGCCTTAGTCTTCCTGGACCTCCTGAAGGCTGAATGGAGCCTTCTGGGGCATGGCTGGGCTTGCTGGAGAGCTGCTGAGAAGCCCTTCAGGGGGTGCCCTTGAACCCACTAGAAGCTACTTGCAGGGGTGCACTGAGCTCCCCACCAGGAAGCCATCTTAGGCTCACTGCAGGGGTGAGCTTATGGGTTCACAGTGCTCCTGTCAAGCACCTAGGGAACCAAGAGGAAGGAAGGTACCGGAACCAGGCTTTTGAATTGGGTCCACTGAGGCAATTAGCAGTCAAACAAAGGAAAACAAATAATAGGGAATTGGAAAGGTGAAAACAGAACTTGTTTGACAATAGGTATAGCAAACCCCAAAATATTTACATTTTTTAGATTAATAAGAAAGCTTATAAGGCTGTTGAAGATACCTAATCAACTCTAAAACCAATTGCATCCTGTGCACCAAAACGAGAAAATTAGAAATTAAGGCTTAAAAAGTTCAATTTACAATGACATAGAAATCAAATACCTAGGAATATGTGTGACAAAAGACATGTAAGAAAACTTTGGGAAATATCAGAGAAGACACAAAGAGAGTATAAAGTATGTCAAATTTCTCCACATTGGCCTATATAGATTTACACAGTCCCATCACTTCATGGGGAATAGATGAGGAAACAGTAGAAACAGTGTCAGACTTTATTTTTTTGGGCTCCAAAATCACTGCAGATGGTGACTGCAGCCATGAAATTAAAAGACCCTTACTCCTTGGAAGAAAAGTTATGACCAACCTAGATAGTATATTCAAAAGCAGAGACATTACTTTGCCGACTAAGGTCCATCTAGTCAAGGCTATGGTTTTTCCTGTGGTCATGTATGGATGTGAGAGTTGGACTGTGAAGAAGGCTGAGCACCGAAGAATTGATGGTTTTGAGCTGTGGTGTTGGAGAAGACTCTTGAGAGTCCCTTGGACTGCAAGGAGATCCAACCAGTCCATTTTGAAGGAGATCAACCCTGGGATTTCTTTGGAAGGAATGATGCTAAAGCTGAAGCTCCAGTACTTTGGCCACCTGATGTGAAGAACTGACTCATTGGAAAAGACTCTGATGCTGGGAGGGATTGGGGGCAGGAGGAGAAGGGGACGACCGAGGATGAGATGGCTGGATGGCATCACTGACTCGATGGACGTGCGTCTGAGTGAACTCTGGGAGCTGGTGATGGACAGGGAGGCCTGGCGTGCTGCGATTCATGGGGTCGCAAAGAGTTGGACACGACTGAGCAACTGAACTGAATTAAAATCCTTAGTGGTTTCTTTTTGAATTGGAAAGACAGTTCTGATAATCCATGGCAGTGTAAAAGGAGGAAGCTAGTCAACAGGTTCTGGAAGGAAAAAGACTTGCTGAGAGGTCATGCTCTCCCAGATAGGAAGACTTAGCAACAAGTTGAAGAGTGGAGTTATGTAGGTGAGGAGACAAGAGGACCGCTGGGCCAGATCAGAGAGCCCAGGGATGGATCAACGTACACGTACACATGTTTGTGTTTGATTAACGGTGACACGGACAGTGCAGAATAGTGGGAGAAATGGGCGACTGAATGACAGTGTTGGAACAACAGGGATCCATATTCACACACACATACATGCACAAATGGGTCTCCATGTTTCAGCATACTAAAAAGTCAATTCCAGATGCACTATCGATAGACAAGAGAAGGGCCCAACATACGAATAAAAGGGAAAATGTTCATGACCTCAGGGTCTTAAAAAAGGCACAAATCATAAACCACAGAGCAAAAGACTGACAATCTGCATCAAAATGAATTTCTATTCTTCAAAAGATGTTATAAATTGAAAGACAAAGCAGTAAGTGGGAGAAGATAGTTGGGATGAGACAAAAGTCTTACATATAGAATAAATAAATAATTTATACAAACCATGAGAAGGAAAGACTGAAAACCGAATAGAAAGGAGCTGAACAGGAACTTGGTGCGAGAGGAAAGGCACAGGGCCAGTAGACACCTGAAGACTGCTCCCCTTCAGGGGCGCTCAGTGAGGCATGCACCTGACTGGCCGGCAGAGAGCGCAGAGTGCTCGCTGTCAGCGAGAACGCAAATGGCACTGGCACTTTGCAAAACGGCGTGGCAGCTTCTGAAAAGGTAAACTTAGCTATGGTATCCTCTGGCCGTAGGACCCAGCGATTCCACTCCCAGGGGTTTCCCCCAAAGAAATGAAAACGTTTGTTCACACAAAGACTTGTATTCATATTCAAGTTTGTTTGCTGCTGCTGCTGCTGCTGCTAAGTCGCTTCAGTCGTGTCCAACTCTGTGCGACCCCATAGACGGTAGCCCACCAGGCTCCCCCGTCCCTGGATTCTCCAGGCAAGAACACTGGAGTGGGTTGCCATTTCCTTCTCCAATGCATGAAAGTGAGAAGTAAAAGTGAAGTCGCTCAGTCGTGTCCAACTCTTAGCGACCCCATGGACTGCAGCCTAGCAGGCTCCTCCGCCCATGGGATTTTCCAGGCAAGAGTACTGGAGTGGGGCGCCATTGCCTTCTCCGCACGTTTGTTTAGAAGTCTCTAATTGGTAAGGGCTTCCCTTGGGGCTCAGCTGGTAAAGAAGATTCCCTGCAGAAGGGAAAGGCTACCCAACTCCAGTATTCTTGCCTGGAGAATTCCACAGACTGCATAGTCCATGGGGTCGCAAAGAGTCGGACATGACTGAGCGACTTTCACTAATTGGTAAAATCCCGGTATCTACTGAGAGGAGGTAAACCAGGATGCCCCCGTATGATGGAGAACGGCCCTGCGGTCAAAGAGGCTCGGACTAGCGCTACTGCAGCAACGTGAACCCTGAAAACGTGCTTGGTGAGAGGAGCCAGACACGAAGGGCCACACATTCCAGGATTCCGCTTACATGAAGTTTAAAGAATGCCAGCTGTGGTGACGGGAAGCTGCCCAGCGTCGCCTGGCACGGGGCAGTGCATTGGGGCAGCCGAGGGGCCACCAGGGGCACGAGGCACTCCCAGGGCGCGAGGCCCTGCTCCCTGCCTCACACCTGGTCAGGGCAGCCAGGGCAGCCAGGGCGCGAGGCACTCCCAGGGCGCGAGGCCCTGCTCCCTGCCTCACAGCCAGGGGACGTGGAGGCCCAGGGGTGTGCGTTTGTGCACTTTCAGTGTGTGCGGTTTGCTGCGTGTCGCTTGACCTCACAGTAGAGCTGTTAAAACCACACACCTTGTATTTGATCAAGAAGAAAAGTAAACCAGGTGACTGCCAGTGCCTGATAAGAAGACTGCGATAGTGCCAACTGCAAACTACTTTTAAGTAAAAGCCCCATAAGTGTCTAATGAACCCGTTTCTCCAGCTCTGACTGCAGCCCCTGGTGGGTGCTCGGTTTGGGGGGTGGTTGCCAAGCCCTCCATGTTGGCCCCCAGTGCCATCTCCTGCCCATCACAGCTGAGGAGAGAAAGGCCATCTCCCCTGGGCATGGCATGCCACCTCCCCACCCCCTGTGCTGTTTGCGCCCCTGCCCCTCTGCATACCATGGTCCCCTGATGCTGGCCACCCCCTGACACCTTCAGATGGCCCCTGAAATGCCCTTGGCACCCCAGGATGAAGGTCGGTCATGCATGGGGTGAAGCATGGCCAGGGCAGAGCCTGGAGGCCTGCGGGCGTGTGTTCAGGGGCAACGGGAAGGGCGTGGTGTCCCAGGAGGAGTGAGGTGGCCGTCAGGAGATTCTGCAGATCCAGAATGTCTGGGGTACCCCCCAGGGGCAGGGGCGCTGGAGTGAAAGCAGGAGCCCCAGAGAGCATGCATGGAGATGAGCTTAGGTCTTGCCCTGTAGGACGATGTTTCTCAACGTGTGCCCATGGGGTGCCTGGCAGCCTCCGCAAACACGCGGGAGGTCTGGCAGATTCTTAAAGCGGTCCAGGGCGCTGGCATCGATCGCATTTGTTTCACAGTCTGAAGCGAGTGATACATGGTGGGCTTCACGGGGATCTTCTCGGGAGCTCAGCGATCATGTCCTGCAGGCTTCACAGGCCTGCAGAGCAAGGCTGTGTGATCTCCCGGGGCTGCTGGCAGGCAACAGGGCGCAGTGTGTCTGGGCTTCAGAGTTCATGTAGTTTACCAGTTACTGTTTATGCTGAAGTTTTCATTGAAGTTTCTATTATGTTGTGACAGCCAGAATAACGGCTCTCCCCAGATGAGCCTGTGAATATGTTACCTCGAAGAGCAGAAAAGTGTTAGTCTCTCAGTCGTGTCTGACTGTTTGTGACCCCAAGGACTGCAGCGCACCAGGCTCCTCTGTCCATGGGATTCTCCAGGCAGGAATACTGCAGTGAGTTGCCATTTTTTTCTCCAGGGGATCTTCCCGACCCAGGGATTGAACCCAGGTCTCCTACATTGCAGGCAATTCTTTACCATCTGAGCCACCAGCGAGAGGCAGAAAGGACTTTGCAAATGGGATTAAGGTAGGGGGAAATGAGCTGGAACAGTGACTGGGGTTTTCTAGGGAAACCAGTGCCCTTTGCTCTGAAGAGGCAGCCCCTTCATTGGCTGTGTGTCCTTGGCCCCTTGTACAGGGCTGGCTTCCAGTAGGTGCTTCATAAATGCTGGCAAGTGATGTCTTTCCACAAAAGTGAAAGCATGTTGTGGATTGAAAGAGCCCCTGGAGAGCCCCTTGCTGAGACCCTGGTGTGCAGCAGTGGGTCCCCAGCCTGCCCCTCCCCCCAGGGTCTCCTATCTGGAGTGTCTGGCTTCATGACCCTGGGGAAGGGGGTTGGAAAATGTGCACTTAATTCAAATGCCATATGCATACGGTTTCAGAAGGAACGAGAGCCAAGCTGTGGTAAGTGGTGGGTTCGAGGGCGCCTCCAGAGCGTGGAGGGGCCCAGGACCCTGGAGAGCTCGAGTTTCCAGGCCTATAAAACCCAAACGGAATTCCAGGTGTGCGAGACGAAACCACACTTAACGTGCAAGTAACAGCCAGGGTGGGCGACTTGAGGACAGACCTCGAGCAGCTTGGAAGAGCCGCATTGCCAACTTCAACTAGCTCCCACCTCCCCCTTTGTTGCTATGACAACTCAGGGAAGGCCCCCGCCCCCAGGCCCAGGGCAGGGACTCAGAGAATGCTGCGCAAGTAACTCTGCTGAACCGGGCTTGAGTGGGGAGGCAGGTGGGGGCTCCTTGGTGCCTCGCACCACCTCCTGCCCACCCCTCCCCTTCCATCCTCACCACGTCCACTGCCTGGGTGCTCCTACGCCAGCTGGGACAGCATCCTCACGCCTCTCCTGTCTCCTGTCTGCTCTGTCCTCCCCACACCGCTGGAAGGAGCTTCCCCGAAGGTGGCTCCACCTCCCACCTGCCTGTGTGAAAGTGAAAGTCACTCAGTCGAGTCTGACTTTTTGCAACTCCATGGACTGTCCATTGGAATTTCCAGGCCAGAATACTGGAATGGGTAGACTTTTCCTTCTCCAAGCAATCTTCCCAACCCAGGAATTGAACCGGGGGTCTCCTGCATTGCAGGCGGATTCTTTACCAGCTGAGCCACAAAGGAAGCCCAGAAATACTGGAATGGGTAGCCTATCCCTTCTCCAGGGGATCTTCCCCACAGGGATGGAGCCGGGCTCTCCTGCACTGCAGGCAGGCTCTTCTGTGTGAATGTCGTCATCTCCAGCTCTTTCCTGGCCCTGCTGCCCCCACCCTCATCCCCTAGTCACCTGGAGCCCGACCCCGCATGCCAGCTCCTTCCCACAGGTGGTGCTGGAAACCTTCTTGGGGGGCAGATACCACTTCTGCTGGGACGTCTTCTCTTCCCTTTCAGCTAAGTGATGGCCTCCCCCAATCCCCCATGCTCCGCACCCTGGAGGGTTGTTTTCCTGCTCAGGAAGAGCTCCTATCCTATAGACGCTGGTGATTTAAACCTTATAGCATTGCCAGATAGTACAGGATGCCTAGTTACATTTGAATTTCAGATAAGCAAGGAATAGTTTGTAGTGTAACTGTGTCCCATGTAATAGTTAAATTTAACTGGGCACCGCATATTTTTATTTGCTAAATCTGGCAATTCTGTTTAGAATGAACTTGGGGATAAAATTAAAGCTTTTACAAATATGTAATTCTGTCAGTGGGAAATCTGATCTATAGATAGGGATGGGGAGTATTTTGAGAAGCAAACAAAGTAGCCAGAGATACATTGTTTTTAAGTTATGAAAATGGAATGAAACTCTCCTAAATTAGCTTTAAAAAGTATAGTAAACTTCAGTCATCTCCCAGGTGCTCACCACGCATGCCTCTGATAATGGTAACCATTGGAAAAGCCTGAAAACACATGAGTGTTTAGCAAAATATTTTCCTAAAGCCTGACCTGGGGTATTTACTTATAGATTTACTTTTTGTGTTGTTTCAACAAGCATCCTTTTTTTGTCATTTCCTTTCCATTTCAAGTGCTTCCTTCATCATTCTTGAGGGCAGCTCTGCCATCCACAGATCCTCATGGTTTTCCTTCATCTGAGAATGTCTTGGACCCTCTTTCATTTCTGAAGGGCGTTTGCACTGACGGTTCTGTTCAGTGCCTGACAAATACTGTCCTACTTCCTTCTGGCCTCTGCAGGTCCTTTTTATTTATCTTCATACAGTGAAAGCTTTCATATCCAGAATTAGCCAGCTGGACTCAGTTTAGATGATCCCAATTTTGTCAGCAACATCCAAAGCACCATAGTCAGGAGCTGGCTGAACAAATGCCTTCTTCTCTCCATCAGCCTGATCAGGGTGTTGACCTTAGCCATGCCAGTCTTTGAGCTTCTTCACAATGTGTTTAGCTGGTGCTTGCTGGCCTTGAGATCCACAGTGAACTCTGCTGCATTTGTTTCTTCTGTTTTCCTCGTGGCTGACTTGGTGGTGATGGGGGAACTTGACGATGGCATCGTGGTCAAGCATGTTACTCCTGGGAGCGCTCCTCCAAGGACATCTGGGCTGCCTCCTGAGCCACAGTGTTTTTGGCCGATGGAAGGTGACGCCTGGATCTTCTCTCTTTTGTGGCTGTGGACACCTTTCAGCACTGCTTTCTTGGCCTCCAAGGCCTTGGCTTGGGCTTTGGGAGGGGCGGGGGCTTCCTTCTTCAAGTTCAGTGCTGTCTTTGTGAAGAGCTGGCCTCTGCAGTTTCTGATGAGAAACCCTGTCATCCAGGCTGCTTTCCTCATAGAGGCTCGTGCTTTGGTGCAGATGTCTTTGGATTTATCCTCTTTGGTGCTTACTTAGCTTCTTCAATCTGTAGGGTTGTGTCTTTTGCCAAATTTGGGAAAATTTCAGCCATTATGTCTTTGAGGATTTGTCCGTCTGCCCCTCTTTCCAGGTCTCTGATGACGTGAATGTGGCATCTTTCATTAATAATCCCACAGACCCCTGAGGCTCTGTTGTTATCATTTTTAAAGTATTTTTTCCTGTTGTTGAAATAGATAATTTCTGTTGTTCTCTCTTTAGTTCACCAGTTATGTTCTCTGTCTTCTTTACTGTGCTGTAAAGCCATCTAGTGAGTTCTAAAAAAAAATACCCCCCAAACCCCTCAAACTTTGATTATTATATTATTCAGTTCTAAAATTTTCATTAGCTTCTTCTTCATATCTTTTGTTTATTTGCTGAGGCTTCTGTTTTTAAAATTTATCTCCAGTGTATTTATGATTCCTTGTTTAAGCATTGTTATGATGGTTGCTTTAAAAGCCTTATCAGGGAACTGTCCTGTGGTTAAGACTCTGCGCTTCCAATGTAAGGGGCCAGGGTTTGATCCCTGGTCAGGGAATTAGATGCCATATGTTGCAACAAAGAGTTTGCATGCTGCAACTGAAGAATCTGCATGCCACAATTGAGATCCCACATGCCACAACTAAGACCCAGCATGGCCAAGTAAATAAATAAAGTTTTTTAAAAAAAGCTTTGTCAGATAATTCCAGCACATATGTCATCTTGGTGTTGGCATCTGTTGACCATCTTTCCTCATTCAAGTTGAGATTTCCTCAATGTGGCTACTGATTTTTGGTTGTATCCCAGACATTTTAGGTATTCAGGACTTTATTAAAACCTATTTAAGCAGGCACCCTCTGCCACCTGGTCACTGGGAGCAGGGAACGTGGCCTTGTTCCTGTCAGGTAGGACTGAGGTCTGTATTCCCCTCTTGGCCTCTGTTGACTCCATGTGGGCTGGAGAGGAGGCCTCCCCTGGGACCCATGGGGCAGGGTGGCTGCCCCGTCACCATTGGGCAGTGGTGAAAGTCTTGGCTCTGCATGAGGCCTCCTCTGACCCTGCCTTGAATGATATGAAGCTGATTTCCTTTTTGAGGGAAGGCAGGCATGCTTGGGTTTTAGTTCTCTGGCCAGGGATTGAACCCAGGCCCTTGGCAGTGAGAGCGCTGAGTCCTAAGCACTGGGTCGCCAGGGAATTCCCTGCTGATTTCCTGTAGACTATAGGGCTTCCCTGGTGGCTCAGATGGTAAAGAGTCCGCCTGCATGCAGGAGACATGGTTTCGATCCTTGGGTCGGAAAAATCCCCTGGAGGAGGGCATGGCAACCTCACTCCAGTATTCTTGCCTGGAGAATCTCCATGGACAGGGGAGCCTGGTGGGCTACAGTCCACGGGGTCGCAAAGAATTGAACACAACTGAGCAACTAACACTTCAGGTCTATGTCGTAGCTCATCAACCATCTCAGGGGAAGCCCTCCACCCCGTGTCACCTTGTCACTGATACTTAGAAGGACCTTGAGGACATTATCATAGTCTTCACAGAAAATGGAATGAAAAACAAAAGCAGTGGCTTTGCAGAGCCAGGACGTCAAGCAGAGGCTGCGGGGGCTGGTCACAGCGTCTGAGCCCCGTATGGTCTTCATGCTGAAGGAGATGGATGCACCTGCCCTAAAGCAGGTCTTCCTGTGGACACAGAACCTGCCGGAGGGGCTCTGGGGACTGCAGGCCTGGGGCCACCTGGGGCTCCGGTCTCAGAAAGGTCACCTGTGCTCTAGGCCCTGCTTTCCTCGTTTGTAAATCAAGAAGAGGGGCTCTCTCTGGTGACCGACTCTGAGCGCCTTCAGCATTCATCATGCTTGTGAGTGATGGCAAACAACAAAATGACGGAAGGCCCACAGAAGTTGGGAAACTGAATGTACTCTGGTGGTGAGCACGTGGGGAGCTTGTGCAGGGTTTGAATGCAGTTTCCATGAGTGATGAAACAACATGAAGTCATGGGGGTCAGCAGTTCACAGGATCACTGTGTGACCTGTCTGACTTGACTCTAGAAACAATTAGCATTTTCCCCCAAGGGCCCTTAAAGTCTAAGCTGACTTCACATATCATCCGGCTCAGTGGGCAGTCATGGGGCATCCTGAGGATAGGGGTGCGGCCTGGGGGCGGCGTTCACGTTGTCCTCAGGGCTGGGCCCTGACTGTGTCCTGGGCAGGCCTGGAGAGGATACAGCATCCCCAAGGGCTTCACAGACCCAGAGCTTCTCAGGGACACTGTCCTGTTTTGACCGCACACGAGGAACGTGGGATCCTAGTTTCCTGATCAGAGATGGAATCAGCACCCCCTGCACTGGAAGCATGCGGTCTTAACAAGTGGGTCTCCAGGGAAGTCCCCTGGCCTGCTTCTAACTTCGCAAAAAAGTCCAGGAAAGAAAGTGCATCATCCAGGGAAGAAGAAAGTGCAAACTGGTGTTGGGATGAAAGGAGGACTTTTCAGATACTTTAGGGAGAGGAACCTTTGAACCTTTTCTCCAAAATGAGCAGGTTAAGCAAAGAGCCATCATGGGATGCAGGAGTGGGCCCTCACCGCCCTGGGGTAGGTAGGAGAGGAGACATGTGAGGCCAGCCGGAAGGCTGCCCGCTTCCCAGGACATCTGTGCTCTTGCTGGCAGAGCTGCTCTGTTTGGGACATTTGTGATCACAAGCCTGCATTCACTCAACAGGTAACTGGACCTGTGCAGAGCTGCACGGCTTCTAGAGCCCCAGGGACATTCCTACCCCGGGGATCTGTCCTCTGCTGGGGGAGCTCCGAGCTCCCAGTTCCCAGATGGTGCTAGGGGTAAAGAATCTGCCTGTGAATGCAGGAAACTGTGGGTTCGAGACTGGGTTGGGAAGATCCCCTGGAGGAGGGCACAGCAACCCACTCCAGCATTCTTGCCTGGAGCATCCCATGGACAGAGGAGCCCGGTGGGCTACAGTCCATGGCTTTTGCAAAGAGTGGGACACGACTGAAACGACTTAGCCCATGCACACCCCCTAGTTCCTCAGAGCCTCTCCAGGGTTTGGACCCCTCTGGCGGCAGCACGAGGTGTGGGGAGGGGAGCGGGTTAGGGCTCAGGCCGAGCAGAGTTGGGCCCAGGTACGAAGACCGTTGAAGAGTGACTGCCTCAGCTCCACCACCCACTGCATTTAATCCAGACCACAGCCAAGGTTCCAGCAAGTTAAACAGGGCTTTTATCCTGAGTTTTATTGTTCTTTGATATGTAATTTGACCTGATGTAGTGCTGAGAAAATGCATTGTCTTATTTCACCCGTGCATATTTATGGCAGGGAATTTTCAAATCTGTGGGAACGTCTGTTCAGGCTGCTTCCTTGGGAAGAATTTAAAGGGAGATAGGTCAGCTACTGAAAGCAGGGCCAGAGGACCATGGCGGGGAGAGAAAGTGCTGGAGGAGAGGAGTTCAGGAGAGGGAGCCACTCCCACAGCATTTTACTGCTCTGCTTGTTCTCAGCAGCATCGTTTTCTAGGTAAGACGCGCCTTTCTGATAAGTTTCTTCCCCTCCGTTAATGAGATGTGACGAGGCTCCTGTTCCTTCAGTGCGGGGGGCCTGTCCCCAGCTGTGACCTCAGCCTACGTCTCTTCCCCTGCAGGTGCGCTATCCACTGCTTAGGCTTATTTGAGGGGTTAAATGAAGCCGAACAAGGGATGCCCAGGAAAGGAGCACGGCTTAATCAGGCATCAGGGCTCAGTGTGTGTGTGTGTGTGTGTGAGAGAGAGAAAGGGGCCCCCATGGGAAGCCACACTTTAGCAGAAATATGATCTCAGGGAGGAATTTTCTAGGAGTGTGTGTTAGTCGCTCAGTCATGTCTGGCTGTTTGCAACCCATGGACTGTAGCCCACCAAGCTCCTCTGTCCATGGAGATTCTCCAGGCAAGAATACTAGAGTGGGTTGCCATTTCCTTCTCCAGGGGATCTTCCTGACCCAGGGATTGAACCCAGGTCTCCTGTATTGCAAGTGGATGCTTTACCGTCTGAGCTACTAGGGAAGCCCTTACTAGGAGAAGGGTGTGAAATAAAATTCATTTTCTGGCCAGGCAAGAAACATTTAAACAAAAATTCTTCTCTGCCCTTGGGCCCCCTCGCTGCCCTCCCTGTGTATGGTGTGTCTGCATTCTGCATGGCCCAAACCTCCCCGTGGGCAGGAACTCCCGCTCAACCATAGAGAGCAGCCTTCTCCTAGATCAACAGGACGACTCCTTAAAAGGTAGCGTTCCTTCCTGATCTGAAGGGGTCACACGGCCACTGGGTGACACCCAGACCTGGACCGTGTGAGCCGCAGTAGTCGCTCATTTGACATACAGCCCTCTGTGTCGAGCTGTGTCTTGATTTCTAATCCGCCCATCAGTTCGCAGAGCTTTCCGAGATGCTCTCGCCAGGTTTATGGCCCTCAAGTTTGGCTCAAATAAAATTCTCCAGTTCCTTCTCAGGTTGACTGATTAACTTTTCATCAGTGAGGGGCAGGTCTGAGCACAGAGGAAGTGGGGAGCTTACGCAGACTCCTGGGGTAGAAGGGCACCCAGTTATCTCGTCCTTCTCTCCCTCCTTCCAGCCTGGGTGTCTCCTGTCAGCCCCTCCAGGCAGGTAGAGACCACGGAGCACCTGCAGGCCTGGTTAGCGCCTTGATCCTCATCCCACGACCTTGAGCAGCCACTTACTGGCTTAGGCAGGGAAAGCCAGATGGGACTTGCATTTTGAAAGGAGCACTCTGTGGCAGTAGTGGTAGAGAAACTGCCTGCCAACTCAGGAGATGTAGGAGACGTGGGTTCAACCCCTGGGTTGGGAAGATCCCCTGGAGGAGGGCATGGCAACCCACTCCAGTATTCTTGCCTGGAGAATCCCATGGACAGAGGAGTCTGGCGGGCTATGGTCCTCAGGGTCACAAAGAGTTGGACACAACTGAAGCGACTTAGCAGGCAGCATGCATCCTGACCGTGGGAGCCAGCCTTGACGGCCAGTGTAGGACAACGATTTGACTGTTGTCCAAGCTTAGCTTTGATCCTGGCAGCCTGGACCATGCTGGTGGCTGGATGGGACAGGCAGTGGCGGAAGATGGAGAGAAGTGAGTGGGTCTTAGAATTGCCAAGGAGGTTGGAGCTTCTGATCGTGGTTGGCTGATGGGATAATGAGTGAGGAGGAAAGGAAGGTATCAAGCACTGCCCTACGTGTCTACCTTATGGACTCCTTCTGGGGTTGGTTCCTTTGTGCTTCTCTCATTCAGTCATTCCTGAGGCAGGTTGAGTTGCACCCCTGAAAAGGGTGTGTTGAGGTCTTACCCCAGGACCTGTGAACGTGGCCTTGTCGGAAGCAGGGCCTTCGCAGAGGGAAATCAGTTAGGACAAGGGCCTACTGGAGTGGGGTTGGCTCTAAAGCCAAAGACTGGTGTCCTCCAAAGAGGGAGGAGCAGGAAGTCTGGACACAGGGACTCAGAGGAGACTTGGAGGGGAGAAGGCTGGCTCGTTCCACTGCAGGAGACGCCAGGGCTGCTGGCAGCCTCCAATGAACTCCCCCCAGAGCCTCCTGCAGGAGCCAGCTTGGCAAAGCCCTGGCTTTAGACTTCTGGCCTCCTGACCGGTAAGAGACTGCATTTCTGTTGTTTTTAGTGCCAACTGTGGTTGTCATGGCAACCCCAGGAAATGCAATTCTTGGAGCATCTTTGAGCCCCTGCTGAGCAGCTGCCACTATGCCCTGGAATAGGACCTGCTCTGGAACTTTCAGCTGGTGGCCAAAGAGAGACAACAGGGTGGCTTGTAGAAGGAAGAGGTTGTCCTGTGGGCCCCAGGGAGGGGCTCCATCAGTGATATGGGGATTCTGGCTACCGCGTGATATGTCCTGAGGCCTGTGGACCTCAAGAAGAGCGGGTTTGTCCAGAACAATCTGAACGATTGGGAGTAGGGAGGGCAGGCAGAGGGAGGTGAAAGGTCATGGTTCAGGGTTCAAGTTTAACGCTGGTATCCTGGGTACTGTCAGAGTCAGCCTTCGGATGGCATGGATACCCCTTGGGCCCCCCAGCCTGGGCTCCCCAGGCCGCACCCTGCATGTGCCTCAAGCACACATTCTGCGTCTTCCCAAAGCTGCTGCTAATGAGCCTTGTTTTCAGCCTCCATGGCTGCGGGCCTGAGGTGTGTCCACATTCCCGTAATGTGTTTAGAGTTTATTCCAAAGCAGGGAGGCTGCCCTCGCCCTTTGACCGGGCTTCGAGCGTGTGAGCCCATTCTGGCAGTCGTCAATTTCACAGACTCCTCCTCTTTGCTGTCTCCCTCTGCGCTCCATGGTTCCCACCTGCAGTTCCTGCCTGAGCCCCCCAGCCCCACACTCACGAATCCAGCGGGGAGGGAGGGCTGAGACTGGGCCCACGTGGCTCCAACACAAGTCTCATCAGGCCTTGGCGACCCTGTGACGTTACTCGTGTTTTTCAAGAGAATATTAATTTCCACTCAAATTGACACCCCTTGGCGGGGCCTGTCCCCCAGAGGCAGCTTTTAGAACTGTTCTGCTTTCCCCTCAAAGGAAAAACAGGGCAGTGGCCAGCAGCCTTTTAGAGAAGGACTTCGGAATGAGGAAGTCCTCTGCCTGAGGGGTGCCGCCCATCTGAGCAGCCAGAACCCCTCCTGGATGGACAGATGGATGGACGGACGGACGGACAGGTGGGCATGGTGCAGGTGCCGAGCACAGGGCCTCTGCTCCTCTGCAGAACCAGGAGGCCTGAGGGTCAGAACGGAGCAAAGGACGGACTGATGGGTGGATGGAGAAGGAGTGGAACTTTCCTTCCAAGCTCTGACCGTGGCTTTGGGCCCAAGCGGCTGGGTGGCAGCCGTTTTGAAGCCCCTCCACTGTGTTCTCGCACCTGATGCTATGCATTGGGTGAAGTTCTCCAGTGTCTCAAACTCCCCAGCTGCCCCTGGAGGTTGAAACAATGTGCTTTCTTGCGGGAGCAAGTATGTGGGCAGCTCTGAGAGCTGTGCTCTCTGGACAGCCGCTGCTCACCCCAGTCTCATGTTTCCCAGGGGGCGTTCAGCAAGGGGCATGTGGTTTCCCATCTGGTTGCAAGAGGCGGTAGGAAGGGCAACCCTTGGCCCAGCAGTGTGGGCTGCTCCCCCGTGGAGGGGGGCTGGATCAGCCCCCCGTGCAGTCCCTTGTACAGGGCGCGTGAGGGCACTGCTGTACTGGATGCAACTCTGCAGGTCGGGGTGACCAGATCCCTCCATGCTAGGTATCGAAACCTCACTTTTCTTCACGTCCCTTGACTATCCCCCGTGGAAAATATTGGGCTTCCCTGGTGGCTCAGTGGTAAAGAATCCTCCTGCCAATGCAGGAGACGCAAGTTTGATTCTTGGTTCAGGAAATCCCTTTTAATATGAAATGGTAACCCACTCCAGTATTTTTGCCTAGAGAATTCCATGGCCAGAGGAGCCTGGCAGGCTACCATCCACGGGGCTGCAAAGAGTCAGACACGACTAAGCACTTGTATAATATCAGTGTGTTAAGTAGTTCTTCTAAAATACATTCAGAACTACATCACATGGTGTTATAATTTTGTTTATCAATAATCTGGAAAACTCAACTGGAGAAGAAAAGCCTATTGTACTTCTCCGTGTCTTTTTCTTCCTTTCTGACACCCTCAATTTCCTTCTTTTGTTGTTTCCTTTATGTTTAGAGAGTTTTCTTAGTTATTCCTTAAGGCAGGTGTGCTGGTGACAAATTCTGTTAACACTCATTTGTCTGAGAATGTCTTGATTTCCTCCTTCGTTTCTGGAGGATATTCCCTGTGGATATAGCATTCTGGGCACAGCTTTTGTTTTGACATGTGAAAAATATTGTGCTGCTGTTTTCTGGAGTCCTTGGTTCCTTATGAGAAATCGCTGTCATTCTAGTTGTTTATTCTCTACTGTAAGATGTTTTTCTATAGATGATTTCAAGATCTCTTTTTGTCTTGAGTTTTGAGTTTTCAGATATGTAATGACAGTTTATCTTGGCACAGATTTCTTTGGGTTTATCTTGTTTGGTGTTTGCTCAACTTCTTGAATCTAGAGGTTTATGTCTTTTGCTAAATTGATGAAGTTTTCAACCATTATATATTTGAATATGTTTCAACACATTCCTCTTTATCCTCTCCTCCTGGAACTCTGATGCCATAAGCGTTTGATCTCATTATATTCCCACAGGCCTCTGAGACTTTATCATTTTTTTTCATAACATCTTCCCTCAGTATTTGGTTTGGATGATGTCTGCTGTTCCATCTCCTGGTTCGCTGAGTCTTTCCTCTCTCTTCTCCATTCTGCTGTTGAGCTTCTCAACTGAACTTTTTATTTCAGTTATTAAACTTTTTAGTTCTTAATTTTCCATTAAAATATATTTTATTTCTTATTAAGGGTTTCTTTGCTGAGACTTTCATTTGTTTCATTTCAGTTTTTTCATTTGTTTCAATCATATTTGTAATTGCTTGTTGAAACATGTTTGTCATGGTGGCTTTTAGCATCCTTGTCAGATAATTCTAATGTCTGCCAGCTCACTGTTGACATCTATTGATGTTTTTTTTCTACGCAGTTTGGGATCTTTCTGGTTCTTGGTATGATGAGTGATTTTCATCTGAAGCCTGTGGACTGCTCTGGTGGAGGAGGGGGTCCTGCCTTGCCACTGCCTGGTAGAAGTTGAGGTCTGAGTTCCCTGGCAAAGAAGTCTTTGCTGTTGTAGGTGAAGAGGGGGCACAGTTTTTGCTATGGCATCTGGCTGCAGCAGAACAGTCATTCTCTAAATGTTTTCTGTCTGGCCAGCCTGCCTCTTTTCTGATCCTTTGGCCACATAGAACAGATTTTTGTTGTTTTCTTGGGGTGTTTGCCCATCGAGAGTTCTGGGTTTCAGCCTTGTTCACATCCAGGTCTTGAATATATGAGGCAAAAGAAAAGCTAAGCATCCCCTACTGTGCTGCCCCTGGGGCCCCAGTCTGTCATCTTCTCTCCATCTCTCAGCCTGTTTCATGTTTGTTTTACATGTAATGTTCAGGGGTTTTAGTTTTGCTTAGGGAAAAGTAGATCTGCTTCATCCCAGAAGCAAAAGAAACATGAATTCCTTTTATAATCAGAAAAACATAGGATGCAATAATGCTTCATCCAATGTTGCACGTTAATTGGGTCGCAGAGATTAGAGAGTGAACAGAAGACTGCCTTCCAGCTGAAATAAACTTGAGGGAAAACTCAAGGGGCTGGTTGTAACAGAACCGAACAATAAAAGCAGCTCTTTTGCTCGTAAACTTTTCTGTTTAAGTATTTTGACCAGAATCACCAATGAAGTTCTGTCTGTTTACATTCATCCGTGACAAAGGAAGGTTGATGCAGGGAACAACTGCAACCCCATGTAGTTCGTAAAATTAATAACTGAGAAATTGGACTGTGCTTCCCCATTCTTATTTTGCTCTGGCTTTTAGCTAAACCAACAATTATTATTTTGTGCCAGAAAGTCCTTCCCAAAAGGTCTGCTTAAGTGTTCCGGCAGATTGGGAAGGCAGCAGAGGGGGGAGTGCGTGGGGACTTCGGCCCACGGCCGACCTGCAGGCTCCTTTCCCCGAGTACAGGCGCCCCTTTCCCACTCCTCCAACCCGAACCGTTTCCTCCCTTGAGGGGAGAGCAGGGATGAGGTTCTCAAATTCAAAAGGAGGCTGGCCACGACCTCAGCCCTTTTTACGGCACTTCCTTTCCTGGGCAGCACGTGAAGGGAAGAGTCCGTGTGTTCTGTCTGAGGTCAGGGTGGGACGGAGCAGGTCCCCAGGTCCCCACCCTCTCTTCATGCCCCGGTCCCGCCGTTCTTACCGCGACACAGGCTGCACTGATGCAGGTGGGGAAGGCGACTCTCACAACTCTCCTCATTGTCGCGGTCACAAGGATGGTCAGTCCCTTTGGTCCTGGGGGCAGCGATGTCCTGCAGTTTGTTCATTCCTTAAACACGCAGAGTGTTGACTCTCAGACTCCATGCACTCAGCATCACAAGGCTCTTTTTTACAAAATATTTTACTTTTATTTATGTATTTATTAGACTTCCCTGGGTCTTAGTTGCAGCCTGCAGGATCTTTAGTTGCCACATGTGAATGCTTAGTCGTGGCACGTGGGATCTAGTTTCCCAACCAGGGATTGAACCTGGGCTCCCTACATTAGAGGCATAGAGTCTTAGCCTCTGGATTACCAGAGAAGTCCCCATCACAAGATTCTTATATCCTCTGGTGCTATCTTCATAGGGAAACATGCAATTGCCTACTTAACACCCACAAGGTGAGGCTCTTCACAGGCTGGTAAAAGGGAGACAGAGACGAGATGTAAGGACGTGAACAGGCCAGTGGGCACCTGCTCAGATGAGGCTGTTCCAGGGAAAGTTGGTTTCCGTTCCTGGACAGACTCTTCCTGTCCCCATTTGTCACCACCTGCTTCCAAAACACCAGGGGCAGAGCGTGTGCCCCCCGCCTCCCGCCATGCAGGTCGAGACAAATCAGAGTGTGTGCCCCGCCTCCCCATGCAGGTTGAGACAGGAGAACTGGGTTGTGTTTTGCATCAAAAGCCATTTTCTGTCTTCATCACCCCCACCTTCTTCCCTTGTGTCACCTGCTCCCAGCTGGACCAAGCAAGTCAGTATTAATTCCAGTTTCTTCCATCTTTCATTGCTCCTCAGTAACTTAAAAATCCAATAAGCTAGGGGAAAAAGTGAATCACCCCAAACCCTGCTTGTGGTTTCCACTCTGTCATAAACCAGTGAGGCCACCTTGGGCGTCGCCTACCTTTCCTGAGCCTTGGTTTCCTGCCGGGGTCCAGCCCCGGTGGATCCAGGGTGATTCAAAGGTGGAGACGGAGTCAGCGTACTAGAAAATAACTTATTCAATTACAGATAGAGAGAGATTAGGAAATTACAAGAAAAAGGGGCTGAATAACTTGGCTTACATGGGATGCCAATCACCACCTACGTAGGCCACAGGCGTCTTTCCGTTCTCCCGAAGGAGAGGAGGCACTGAGGCCTCCCCGGTCCGATCTTAGAAGCCCAGGCAGAGTTAGTAGGCTTGGTGAGGACTCAAGTGCCAGACGGGAATTCAGCCAGAAAATAGTGAGAGGTATTAGAGGAGAGAAAGAGACTGAATAACTTGGTTTACACGGGATACCAATAAAATTCCAAGACAAGGAATTTGCACCATCTACGTTGGGCCACCGGCGCCACTTGAATATCGAAAAGTGCCCCTCCCTGGGCACCTTTTCGCATGGACTTGAAAGCCAGGGCAAGTAAGTAGACGTGGCGGGCACCCGAGCTCCAGATGGGAATTCAGCCAGAAATACGGAGGACGAGAAAGAACGACATGGGGGAATCAGTCTTTCCGGAAACTGATCCGTTTTCTTTATTTTCAGGTTTGCTTATATACCTTTTGTTACACATAGGGATGAATACAAAGTCACGCGGGGGCAGCAGTCCTGACCTTTATCAAAATCGGGTGCTTTACATAAAAAAAGGTCTTAGGGGTTTCACATCATCTTCTGGCCATGAGGCCTGATAACACTTCATGACCTTCTCTTTCTGATAACCAAAAAACTCATTTTTTCCAAGGGTGTTTTTTCTTAAACCAGGCACCACCCTCCAGATAAAGGTACATTCCTATAGAGTAAAGGTATAATGAGTTACAATCAAGAAAGGAATTTATCTAACCCAAGGTTAGCATGATTAATCTTAAAGGTTAATACTTATTTCTCTTATATGCTAGTTATATTCATTATAAGGGCAGGGAATTAGAAGCAATTATTGGCACAACAAATGAAAAACCCTTCACCAATACAATTCCTAATCAATCCACTATACTAATAAATTCTAACTTCCCAAAAGAATCTGCCTTTAGTAAGTCTAAAACATCTCGTGCCTCTCGCTGTTGGGAGGCTGTAAATAATCACATTTGGCCGGACGAACCTATACAGGCAGGCTAGATAACCTTCAGAGGAGTCTGTAAGCTGAAACACTCTTGTCACGCCCAGGAATTTTATCAACTGGAGCTGCAAGTTAACTCTTTTTCCAAGAGAAATGGTTATGGGGGAGAGCCCCCCGTAAAGTCAGAGGTGTAGGTGAGAGCATAAAACAGACTCTTGGTTTTGGGGGTAGATGCTCGGGAACAGGGGGTTTCCTGAGACTTGATCACGCCTTTGCGTATGCCAAGCCTCCTTCCTCATGACCTTTGCCACGGGCGGAGTTCCTCACGCTGGCCCCCGGCAGTTTCCTAACTGCCAGTAGAGGCCTGGGCCCTGGGGCAGCCCGTCACAGGGGCAGCCACCTTGGGCATTCGCTGCGGGGAAGGGAGCATGGGGCAGGGTTTGAAATATCTGCTCACCTGAGACACCTGACCTTTAAGCTCAGTTTTCTGTGCTCACCCTAACTGCAGCTTGCTTGTGCCTTTGGATTTAAATGTACCCGTGATTCAAACATGAGTCCGCCTGTGCAGAGACGTGAGACAATGGTAAGATGTCGCTGGCAGAGAGGCAGGGAGAAACTCTGCACGGTTAGCGGGTGAATACCAAGTGGGAATGACCCCATAAGGCCTGGGCACGGTCTGGGCAAGGGCAGGGGCGCTCAAGGGCACCTCGTGGGGTGCCTGTGCTGGCAGCTCATGACTTTCCGATAGAGGGGAGGTGAGATGAGGGAGGTGGGAGCTGGGGCAGGGGGCCCAAGGAGGGGTGTGGGAGGCTGAACCAAAGTGGGTGCCAGCTGTCACCTTGCCAGACCAGGGTCTGGGGCCCTAGGCCGACCCAAGATAAGGTTCAGTTGAGGGGGCTTCCTGAGTTTTCTGGACTATGTCACCAGCCGAGAGGGGTATTCTCCGTTGAGTTGGTGGCGAGGCTGCTGCTAGGGAGAATGGAGCCGTGCCACCTGATGGTCTCAGGCAGTGATGGATACACAGGTGTGACGCGGCCCTCATGGCTGTCAGCTGATTCCACCTGCTGCTTTTCTGCTTTTTTAGCAAGTGGCTGTGAGAAAATTTAACATGACAGTTCAGTTCAGTCACTCAATTGTGTCCAACTCTTTGTGACCCCATGGACTGCAGCATGCCAGGCCTCCCTGTCCATCTTGGTGATGGGGCTGGGGCTTGCTCAGACTCATGTCCATCATGTCAGTGATGCCATCCAACCATCTCATCCTCTGTCGTACATCTATGCCACTGTTAAAACAGTGAAACAGGTGGCATTCATTTTAATAATATAGTTTACTTAACTCTTTTAAAATATTATTTCAATCCATAATCTGTACAGAAATTATCAGTGAGACATGGCACATCCCTTTTTGTGCCGAGTATTCGACACCTGCAGTGTGTGACCCTCCCAGCGCCCTCCAGTGGCCTTGTGTGGCCAGTGGCCACTCTCCTGGAACCCGCAGCTGTGAGAGGCGAGATGGGATCGGGGCAGGGGGCCTGCTATGTTGGTGGCTGGTGAGAGGGTCAGGGCTCCATGAAGGGAGAGGTGTCTTCCTCGCAGGAGGACCCGCCCCTGGGAGGTGTGGGTGGAGGTGAGTGGAGGTGAGTGGTGGGGGGGCACCTGCCTCTGTCTGGAGGGACTCCTCCTGGTCTGGACACTACAGGGTCACACTTCCTAAAATGCGTCCCCGGAGGAGGAACTGGCAGCCACTCCAGTACTCGTGCCGGGAAAACTCCATGGACGGAGGAGCCTGGGGAGCTACAGTCCATGGGGTCGGAGGAACTGGCAGCCACTCCAGGACTCTCGCCTGGAAAATTCCATGAACAGAGGAGCCTGGGGAGCTACAGTCCATGGGGTCTCAGAGTCAGACAGGACTGAGCGACTTAGCATGTTCTCAGACTCTGGGGAGACTGGCAGGACCCAGAGCCCACAGATACATGGGAGGCCCTCCGCATCAAGCTGGGCTCCTCACGGGGCTCTGGTGCCTTCTCTGCGGCTCTCTGGTCCATGCGTCCCAGGAGGAACATGGGTCTCCCGTCACCTGCATGGAGCCGAGCAGGGGCTGGTCAGGAGCTGGTTATGAAGGTGGATTGGGGTTGAAGGTCCAGTTCTGGAACGGAAACGCCCCCTCTGCGTGACTCCCACCCTCACCACCCCTGCCAGGCCGTGGGTGTCGGGATGTCTGCTTTGACTGTCCAGATACGATAATCGTGTCATCATCATGTCAAAACCTGCTCTGTTTCTAGCAAGCCCTGAGAGCAGACCCGTGACAAATGTGGCAGCCTTTGTAATCTCGCGCCCCCCTTTGGCCGTTAGCTCTGTGTTTATTGAGGAGCCATATCTGGACAGCCTGGTTCACCTGCACACGTTACCTGTGAGCAGTTTCTTTTCTCAAAGCTCTGTCTTCCTGTGGTGAAATCAGGGCCCCAGTGAGTAACGGAGGTCACAGCCTGAGGGGGCAGCTGTGTGGCCAGGACCCCCTGGGAGGGGACCTGAGCGGAGGAGGGCACCCCAGCCCCTGTGGGCCTCGCGAGCCCTGGGAACCAGGGAGGGGGCCTCGCTGTCCTTCCTGGAGGTGTTCCAGTACTCGTGCCGGGAAAACTCCATGGACGGAGGAGCCTGGGGAGCTACAGTCCATGGGGTCGGAGGAACTGGCAGCCACTCCAGGACTCTCGCCTGGAAAATTCCATGGACAGAGGAGCCTGGGGAGCTACAGTCCATGGGGTCTCAGAGTCAGACAGGACTGAGCGACTTAGCATGTTCTCAGACTCTGGGGAGACTGGCAGGACCCAGAGCCCACAGATACATGGGAGGCCCTCCGCATCAAGCTGGGCTCCTCACGGGGCTCTGGTGCCTTCTCTGCGGCTCTCTGGTCCATGCGTCCCAGGAGGAACATGGGTCTCCCGTCACCTGCATGGAGCCGAGCAGGGGCTGGTCAGGAGCTGGTTATGAAGGTGGATTGGGGTTGAAGGTCCAGTTCTGGAACGGAAACGCCCCCTCTGCGTGACTCCCACCCTCACCACCCCTGCCAGGCCGTGGGTGTCGGGATGTCTGCTTTGACTGTCCAGATACGATAATCGTGTCATCATCATGTCAAAACCTGCTCTGTTTCTAGCAAGCCCTGACAGCAGACCCGTGACAAATGTGGCAGCCTTTGTAATCTCGCGCCCCCCTTTGGCCGTTAGCTCTGTGTTTATTGAGGAGCCATATCTGGACAGCCTGGTTCACCTGCACACGTTACCTGTGAGCAGTTTCTTTTCTCAAAGCTCTGTCTTCCTGTGGTGAAATCAGGGCCCCAGTGAGTAACGGAGGTCACAGCCTGAGGGGGCAGCTGTGTGGCCAGGACCCCCTGGGAGGGGACCTGAGCGGAGGAGGGCACCCCAGCCCCTGTGGGCCTCGCGAGCCCTGGGAACCAGGGAGGGGGCCTCGCTGTCCTTCCTGGAGGTGGACGCTCCCAAGCCTAGGCCCGCCTCAGGGGCCGGGGGTCAGCCGCCCGGGTGGGCGGGGCCTGGGGCTGGAGGCCTAGTGTGGGGAGGTGGGGGCCCCGGGCGCGGTGAATGGGCTGTCTGGCATTAGGAACACCCCAGGATCTCAGGAATGTGGCCCTGCCCACAGCAGGGAAAGAACCAAGCTGAGAGCCGAGAAATCCTAATAAAACACCACTCCCGGGAAACCACTTAAATGAATGACTGCTAAGGTAATAATAACCCTTTTGGCAAATGCATTTTCTCTGCCCCAAGCCAACACATATTCAGCCCCACAAAGGACCCTGTGATGGGCGGCGGGGCAGCCCCTGCCGAGGGGATGTTCTCGTGGCTCTTCAATTTGGTTGCTTTCACAGGGCTGGGCCCGACCAGGAATTTAGAGGACTCTGCTGCTTAATGAAACGTTCCGGGGCTGTATTTATTTAACAGATACATGCATTTATTGGGCTCCTAGACAGAGCAAAATAAGCTTTTAAAAATAGCTTTATATTGATCTCATATATAGTTTTTTTTCATTTTAAGCGATTTTGGGGGCTAAGAGAATGGAAAATACCTTGAAGAAAGCTGGCAGCCTGAGGGTATTGAATGAGCCATTGATCATTTTTTTCCCTGTTAAACTCAGCCCCAGGTGATACAGTTACAACTGGCCAGTGGAAAGTTGTAGGGCAAACAAAATCAGTTCACCTCTTCTGCACTTGGCCATCTCAGGCTGAGGGTGGGGGTGTGGGTGGGATGGGGGTGCTCCCTCTCCAGCTGAGACTCCCTGCTCTGCTGCAGGGGGACCTCCCTGGAGGTGGTTCTGGTGATGCTCTCTCTCGACTCATATCGGTCTGGGGTCACCTGGAGGACTGCACTCTTCGCTCAAGCCTCAGTTTCCTTATGTTTAAAATTAGAGAGAAGGGCTATATAAGCCAGCAAGCCTGAAGCCCCGGACTGCCACGAGCCCCTCCCATGCCTGCCCTGGACAACACCGTGTGTCTGTTGGAAATGTCACCGTCACTGAGGACAGATGCGGCTTCAGGGGCGTCCTCTGTGGACGGCCTGCGGGCCGCTGCTCTGCTGTGCAGGAGGTGAACCCTGTCAGCCATCAGGACAGCCAGTGGTCTCTGGCTCACTGACACAGCCACTTCTGTGGCTCCTTTCCCGTCCGCTCAGTGCTGTGGGGAGCGAAGGTCACACATGACTCCCAGCCCCAGGTTGTCTGTTAAGCTGGAGTGACTGGAGATCAGATGAAGATACATGATGAAGATTCTTGCGAATAAAGCAGGTGGTTATAGGGAGGGCAAGAATCTCCCAGGGATTTATTAGGAGAAATAAAATAATGACATTCCTTTACTTACTTACCTGTTGCTGGCCTGTGGCAGACAGCCCAGTCTGGGCTTTGTAAGAAACAGGAGTGTGGGTTAGGTGTGGATTGTGTGTGCCCCTCTGTGCAAGTACACGCACACCCACGTCCTGTGCTGGGGCTACTGGCAAGGAGCTGGTCGCTTTCCCAGAAATATGCATGGATTCTCACTCAGGGTTTCACCATTTCTTACACTGAGTGGTGTTTATTAACAGCTGCCTAAAAACAAGAGCAGGTGACCAAACTCCTTAACTATAATAGGAAACACTGCTCTGGTGGCTCAGTGGT
Source organism: Aepyceros melampus (assembly GCA_006408695.1). NCBI lineage: Eukaryota > Metazoa > Chordata > Mammalia > Artiodactyla > Bovidae > Aepyceros > Aepyceros melampus. Next base: position 151,836 of record SJXQ01005191.1, on the reverse strand, counting down.
AAAGAATCTGCCTGCCAATGCAGGAGACAAGCGTTCGATCCCTGGGTTGGGAAGATCCCTGGAGGAGGAAATGGCAACCCACTCCAGTATTCTTCCTTGGGAAATCCCATGGACAGAGGAGCCTGGCAGGCTACCGTCCATGGGGTTGCAAAGACCTGGACACGACTGAGCGACTGAACAATACACACACACGTGTGTCTGAGAAGACACTCAGGTGATGGTGTGGGCTGATAGGAGAGCGTGACATTAGCCTTAACAGTATGTGCATGTCTGTGTAATATATGTGCAATCCAGCTGTAATTTTTCTGACTGTATTTGCAATGACTGCTCATTGTAGAAAATTTGGTAAACATAGAATATATGAAGAAGGAAATATAGACCCAGTTACCCACCTTGCTGAGAAACACTGTGAAGAGTTTTATGTGTTTTCTTCCAGGCTTTTGTGGCAGGCACACTCATGGGATTGTGTCTTGTGGGGGCCCGTGTCCAGGCCCAGTGAGTCCAGATGCTGGCAGTTGCCCCCCAGGCCTGAGAGCCTGGAGTCCCTGCGATGTTGGAAGCTCTCCCAGGGAGATCTGCAGGTTGCCCGTGATGCAGGAGCTCATTGCTTGTTCTCACACAGCCCATGGGCTGTCGAGGCCACTTCAGGCCTTTGTCCCTGGGCCTGGCACCCTTTGTTACTGAACCAACCTCGCCCGCCATGTAGCAGAGCCAGCTTACTGACACTGGGGTGTGTGAAGAAAAGTACAGCGTTTCTTTGCAGGGCAACAAGCAAGGAGAATGGACAGCTCATGCTCGAAAGACCCGACCCCCTCACTGATTTTCAGGGAAGGGGTTTGAAAGGCAGCATTTGGGATGAGGGGTGCAGCTCATGCACCCTTCTTCTGATTGGTTGGTGGTGAGGCGACAGAGCGGTGTTTGGGGACTTTTGACCAACAGGCTTCTGGTTCCAGCCAGTCTGGAGTCTGCATGCTTGTGGTGAGTATGTGGTCGCCATCCCCCACCTGGGCGGGGGTCCGAGTTCCTGCAGAACAGCTCAAAGGTGCACCTCCGATTGTTCTACACATTCTGTGAGGAGGACCTAGGACGCTGACTGTTGCTTAAGCTGTCATTACTTTTCTTACTTAACTGCTTTTTCTCTGTTTCCCCACTCCCTCACTTCACTAATTAGTAACTGCTTGAGTCTGCTGTTTGGAACTCAGGGAAGACCTATGGGATTACAGCCTTTCTCTGCAAACAAGAAACGTGGGACACAGAGGTGTTTTTGTGCTTGGGAAGGCCCTGCAGTGTCCTGCTTTGTTTCAATCCCCACTTTTCTCTGATTCTCCTCAGTCTTGAGGGGGATGGGGTTAGGATCAGAAAGAGAGTAAAGTTTTGGATAGAGAGGCTCCTAAACCTGGCAAGGGAGCTTTGGTTTCTGGGGAACTTGGTTTCACCTTTGCCTTGATGTCCTTGGCTCTGTCCCTCCCCGCTCTGCGGCCTCCTTTTTCAACATGCTGGTCGGCAGCAGGGCCTTTCTGGACTCGATGCCCCTGCCCCTGACAGGGGTGTATTTTCTCTACATCCAGAGTGGACCCCAGGTCACTGAGCTTGGCCAGCTATATAAGTTGCAGGCTTCAGTGCCAGGTGAAAACACAGGGTCCCTTGTTCAAGAAGTAGGGAAAAAAAAACAGCTTTTCCTGTGGTTTCTCTCTTGACCTGTCACTATACGTTTTTATTGCAAGTGCAGACCCTCACAGGAGCCCGGGCCCACCCTGCGACTTGGCACCTGCCCCCGGCCCTCCCGGCAGGTCGCTGGGCTGGGGGGCCATGAACCCATTTGTCCCACTGGACTTCATCCACCAAGCACAAGTCCAAGGGGAAGCGGTGAAGTGTCAGGACAGTGATAGCGGAGCGCTAACCGCCATGGGTGGGGCCCCCTCCAAACTGTGGGGTGCCTTATGACTTTGTGGTCACACCCCCAGGGCGCTGCCCCGGTGGCTGAGGAGGGACAAGGCCCAGAAGGACTCTGACCTTAGGAATGGTGCCTGACTGCACCGGAAGGTTGGCGCGGGCTCAGGCCTGGGGCCTGGGGCAGCGGGGAGGACTGCTCAGGCCCCTCCGAGGCAAACGGCCATCACTGGCCTGAGGACAGACCTCGCTCTTTCCTGACACCAGAACAAAAGCAATTTCTCTAAAACGTGTGGGTTTACCAGCTAATTGTGCTACTCTGCTCTTCTGTCCTTTCGATACTTCTTTTAAAAAACTCCCTTTAGCACAAGTGTAGGTGGGGTTATGAGAGGAAGAAAGGGAGAGGTTTGGGGTGTCTCACCTCATCTGTAGACAGTTCCCTCGCCAACACTGTCGCAAATCGTTAGCCCTGGGTTCAGACAACTTATGTGACAGGTGAGCCCTCTTGTAACTGCTGTGTTTAAAAGGCCCAAGAGAGGGCTGCCCTAGGGGCGCCCAGCTGGGCCCCGACTGCACATTCATCACAAAACTGTTTAAAAGAAACTGCCTCGGGGCCTACCTCGCTCCCGGGGGAAGCGGATGGAGCAAAACAGAGGGATATCCAGATAGGAAACACCTGTCCCCCGCCTGGAGCCGGCCAGCCATTGTTTTATATATTTGTGTTTTCCTTTCAGTTCATTCAAACTCAATATCGAGGTGAAATTAAGTACATCATCGACCTAAAGCTACCAAACCAAATACATAAATGGTGGGATTTAAAAGCTGTGCTGCCGTGGGGCTGGGACTGGCCTGTGGCCAGTCTGGGCTCGTGTACAATGGGGCAGTGTGTGCTTCGGGCCCGCCTGCTCGGCCAGACCGCAGGCACCCCGGGTGGCCCAGCCGGGATCGCATCCGAGGATGGTGGGGGTGAAAGAGCCAGGGGCGGGGGGCTGCAGGGGGCTCTAACCTGCAGACGGGAGCCCCCAAGCTGGCTGTCGTCAGGGGGCCTTGGGGCCCACGGTGTGGGGAGCGGGGCGCCGGACCTGAAGGGGGAAGGTGTGGAAATCTGACACAATCGCCAATGTTTTACCTTCTAAATCACCTGGGTCTCTGCAGTTGAAATGCATCCTGAACTTCCCACCCCACATGTCTCGGGCGGGGGGACCCCGGGCGACTTCTCACTTTCCAAACTCACAAGTCGTAATTCTTTCTCCGGGGGCAACCGGTCATGAACTGAGCTCTGGGCACGCTGCTGAGTTGCTATGAAAATCCTGGAAGGGTCTCGGGACCCTCCCCTCCCCTGCTCTCCGCAGGGAGTGGGCCGACCTCCGGCGGCCCTTCTAGGGCCAGTCCTGTCGGGTTGGGTTTCTCCAGAGGCGCTTCTGGCTGCAGAGGGGCTCCTGTCACTCAGGTGTGGCCCATGGCCCCCCTTCAGCCCAGCAGGTTGGCTTGTTGCCTGTGCCCTCCTGGGTGTGGTGGTGTCCTGTCCGAGCTGGGCGGCCCCAGTCCCCAGCACTTTGCCAGCTGTTCACAAGGCCCGGACGCCCCACTGGAGACAGGACTGGACAGGTGACCCTGCACGCAGAGCCCGCGGGCTGGGTGGCTTTTGGTCTCAGGGTCCCCGTGGGCACTGTTCCGTCCAGTCTCTCTCCTGTCTCTTCTCTGTTCTCAGCCTCTTCTCAAAGTCCATGTCAACCGTAGAAAGGCTGCTCCCAGGAGAGGGGCATTCGTGTCCTGCGCCCCTGGAGAAATCGTACTAATTATGGATTGATCACAGCCCATTCTGTATTGGCTCTTGGGTGTCGGGTTCTCCCACCCTCTCCTGGACCCAGGTCCAGACTAATGACCCACGTAGTTTCCATCTTCCCTGCAGATCCCTGACCACTGACCTGGAGAGGACGTCTCCCCCGGACTCCTCCTGCCATTGTGGTCATCAGTGACTCTGTTGGTCTGCTTTTCAAGCCCTGAGCTTGGTAGGCACTGGGCCCCCATCTCTGGGGGGACTGGGACGGTTAAAACCCTTCTTCCAATGGCCTAAGCCTCTCCATGTCATCACTTGTTCTCCGTGATAATTTAAGACCTGGACACAATGTACAAATGACCACAAATGTCGCAGGCTTAAAATAACACAGATTTATTCTCCATACAGTTCTGAAGGTGGGGAGTTCAGAGTGAATGCTCCCTGGGGCCCTGAGGGGAAGACTTGCCTCCTTGCCTTTTCCAGCCTCTAGAGGCTCACGACCCCTTCCTCCCGCCACCTGGCCTCCCATTTCTGCATGTGCTAAGTTGTTTCAGAGTTGTCTGACTCTGTGTGACCCCATGGACTGTAGTCCACCAGGCTCCTCTGTCCATGGGACTCTCCAAGCAAGAACACTGGAGTGGGCTGCCATGCCCTCCTCCCGGGATCGTCCCGACCCAGGGATCGAACCCACATCTCCTATGTCTCCTGTGTTGGCAGGTGGGTTCTTTACCACCAGTGGCACCTGCCTCTCACTGCAGCCACCAGACTGCGGTCAGCTGAGTAACGGCCCCCAGGGAAATCCCCAGCCTAACCCTCGGATCCCATGAAGGTTACCTTCCACGGCAAGAGGGTCTTTGCAGCACGATTAGGTTCAGGGTCTCGGGATGGGGAGTGTCCTGCTTCATCTGGGATGAGGAGTCTCTGGAAGGGGAAAGGCAAGGAGATCGTTCTCGATGGAGGCACGGAGCCCCGGCGATACTTTGATTTTAGCCCAGTGAGTCTGATTTTGTGTTTCTGAGCTCCAGACTGTAAGATAGTCAGTTTGTGTTATTCAGAGCCGCTAAATGTGAAGTCCTTTGTTCAGCAGCAATAGGAAATACAGGTGCTCCTGGAATGTAGGGGAGGCGGGTTAGTTAAAGAGGGTCAGGGGGAGGGGACTTGGCTTGAAGCTGTCTGTACAGAGCGCAGACTATTTTCACCTGGAATCGAGGTCCATTCAGGATTAACATGGCTTCGGCACGTGTGTGTGTGAGACGAAGACTTGGACTGATATCTTACCTTCACAACTTCCCCCCGTATCCTGGACTTTAGCTGAAGCTTGGTATTTTCCTAGGTTAAAAAACCTTACTTCTATAAACATTTAGTTGTTCTGTCCATCAGTTACAGGTGCAGAGAATTTAAAGAGTTGACACAGCCCTTCACAGGTTCTCTCTTGCAGTTCCTCACTCTTGCAGCCAGTTCTGCTGGTGTTGACCCAGATGTCACTGAATAACATGTTTATGTGGGTACTTCCTGATTTTTCAAATTTGTCGACTCTCTCATGCACAGTACAGGCTCTTTTGGGCCTTCACTTATATCCTGTCTCCATACCCCCACAGAAACACAGATGGACACATACACACTTACATACACACACACACGGACAGACACACACAGACACAGACACAGACACACACATGAGCACACACATAGACCCACACACATATACATACACAGACGCACACAGACACACACACACAGACACACACGTGGACACGCACACACATGGATGCACACATGCGCACACACGTAGACCCACACACGTATATATACACAGACGCACACAGACACACACACAGACACACACGTGGACACACACACACATGGATGCACACATGTGCACACACATAGACCCACACACGTATATATACACAGACGCACACAGACACACACACACACGTGGACACACACACACACATGGACGCACACATGTGCACACACATAGACCCACACACGTATATATACACAGACGCACACAGACACACACACAGACACACACGTGGACACGCACACTTACACACGGACGCACACGTGTGCACCCCTCTGGTTCTTCCCCCTTTCTAGTATGGTTGGCATCATTTCACTAAGATGAGTAGCCCATGTTTACTATTTACAGCCAAGCCATGAAGAGCAGTAAGTTTTTTTTCTCCATTTATTCGCACTGTCTTTATTGTTTTTAATTTTACTCTATGTTGGCGGGTAGTTGATTTACAGTGCTGTGCTGGTTCCAGGTATACAGCAAAGTGACTCAGTTGGACATACACATGGATCTATTCTTTTTCAGGTTCTTCCGCCATTTAGGTTATTGCAGAGTATTGAGTAGAGTCCCCTGTTCCTACAGTACATCCTTGTTGATTAGCTATTTTATATATATAGTCGTGTGTGTACACCAATCTCAACCTCCTAATTTATCCCTCCCCCACATCTTTCCCCTTCGGAAGTCTTAAGTTTGGTTCCTAAGTCTGTGAGTCTATTCTGTTTTATAGGTAAGTTTTTTGTATAATTTTTATAGATTGCACATATAAGCAACATCTGTGATATTTGCCTTCCTCTGTCTGAATTCCCCTCGCTTAGTATGGCAATCTCTATGTCCATTCATGTTGTTGCAAATGGTCTTATTCCATTCTTTTTATAGCTGAGTAATATTCCACTGTGTATAAGTACTACGTCTTCTGTCAATGGACATTTAGCCTGCTTCCATGTCTTGGCTATTGTAAACTCACTATATCTATTCTTAACACCTGGTCCAAACCATCGTTGCTTGTCTGGATTGTGGCCACAGTCTTCTAACTGGTCTCACTGCTTCCGCCCTTGTTCCTCCAGTCTTTTCTCAGCACAGCGATCATAGTGATCCTTTCAAATATCACTTAGGCTCTCCCTTCTTTGAAGAGCAGTAAGTTTAATTCCTCTCATTTTCTTTTGGGTTAATGATTGCTTTTTTTTTTTGTAACATATTTTACCACTTAGCAGAGTCTCAAACTCCCTCTCCCACTGGTATAAACGCTGTTTCTCAGTTTCATCTTCTTGGAGAAAGCTCCCTCCCTCATTACACCTGCAGCTGCGCCCTCTAGGCGTCCATGGGGTGGATGGTTTGCTTCTTGGGCAACCCAGCTCCCGGCTCCTGGGAGACTCGGCAGACTCGGTTCCTGGATCTGCCACGCTGGTCCTGCTTGTCCATCCCTTGTTGCTGTTGTTGCCTCTGCTGGTTCTCTCCACCTTTGTGGATTTATGCCATCAAAACACACGCTCTGCCCTCCACGCTGGGCCTCCGGAGCGGGTGGGTGACGCACCTCTGCCCTTGGCTGTCATGACGTCTTTGATGGGAGCTCTTCCCTGCCTCCTATGACAGGCGTGCATCCCTGCCGCGTGTCCACCGGACAACAGCGATGGCAGCGATCCGTCCTGTACCGACTGCCACATGGGGCCAGGCTCTGCCTTCACTTCATGCAGCCTCCCCGGAAGGTGGGGCCTCAGCCCCCAGTGTTTACGTAAGAAGAAGGGGGCCCAGGCTGGACTTCAGGTCCCCCAGGTGCTGAGTGGGCAGAGCTGGGTGCTGGACCCCTGCCCCCTGCCTCTGACCATGGACTCCTTTCTTTCTTAATTCTAGCTGATGGAGCTGAGTGTGTTTGCACTATGCTGCCCAGAGTGTCACTTGCTGGGAGGGTAGGGATGTGGCAGAGCCCACCTGATGGACTGGAGAGGATCCTCAGTGGGGGGAGGGCAGAGGGCTGTGTCCACTGTCTACCCCTGGCCACTCCGTGTGAGGGTCCGCTCAGAGGATCCCAGAAGCTGCCCCCACGTCACTGCCTTCTTTGTGTGTTTTCTTAACTTTTTTCCAGTGGGAACTCTAGATACTTAAAAAAAAATAAGCATCTCTTCTCACTGTTTGGATACCATATCATTGGCAGAGTATTAAAAACCCCTGCAAAGACTATGGCTTCCACATGCATGACAGAGAGGATGATTTTAAAGGTGAGTCTGTATTTTTGTGCTGCGTGCACTTATGCAAACGAACTGAGCAGCCTTGGCACACCCGGGTGCGCTTTTGTTCTGTATTTATGTCTAATACTGACGGTTTTGTGGGAAAGCTACATGTTTATGATCCTGAAGTACCTATTTCTTTCCCCCGTGTACAGTGTAATTGCGTCTTATTTATTGCACTGGGTGTTAGCACTCATAGTTCATTAAGAAATTCTCTCCAGGGCTTGTTGGGGCTGGTGCCTGAAAAGAGGCAGAGTTAACGTCCAGACATGACGGCGGGGATAAGAGGTGACTCCACGTTCTGGGGACGCGCCAACACCCGAGCCCCATGGGCCCCGTCCAGACAGGTCTCACCTCTGAGCCTCTGGACCCCAAGACTCTCAGGACTCATTTCTCAGTTGAAGAGTGAGGTGGAGCTCAGAGCTCTTTCTTTTCTGGCGTTGACTCTGCAGCAGCCGTACGAGGGCCTCGCGGGCAGCGTGAGGTTCAGCCAGACCCAGGGGGAGGGAAGGCTACCAGCCACCCTTGGAAGTGGCAGCACCTGAAGGGAGCAAGCAGACCCTGCCCCGGGGTAGGAGACCCAGGAGGGGTCAGCTCCACACTCATCCTAATGCCCTCAAGGGCCCTGGCAGCGAGCAGGGACATCGGTGACATTCATCACCGGCCCTCCCAGACAGCAAGCAGGACTGCTGCTCCAGAGGCAGGTGTGAGTTTTGGCTCAGTGTGGCTCTTGTTTCAGGAACAGGAGACCCTGGTGGGGAGATGCTGTAGGTCAGGCGGGGTGTGGCTGGAGTCCAGGTTCTTTTCCTCTGGAGAAAGACCTCCAGTGGCATGGATGTTAGTGGGGGCTGGGCGGGCACTCTCCCCCCGGAGCTGGGGCGGCTTGGGTGGGCTCTTGCCCGGGCCCTGTGAGGGCAGCACCGATGGGCCCGCTAGAGCACAGTAGGCTGCGGCCCCCAGGCGCCTCTGGACTTGGAGGACACCTTGGCCAGTTCTGGGGTCAGCTTCTGTGCTTTTCCAGCAATGCTGGGCACAGGCTAGTGAGGGAGCTGGACTCCATCCTCGGCACCGTCTTGGAGAAGGTCTCCTTGTCTGAGTTGGTGGCCACCCTCTATCTGGTGTCAGGGCAGCTGCTCTGGGTAGCCGTGAGCGAGCTGTGGTCTGTGGGACTTCACCCTGACCCAGCTCCACTGATGCGCACACCATGCTGTGCTCTGCGCAGAGGGCCTCAGCAAGTACCAGCCTAACGCCTGGAGCAGGAGAGCATGACTCTGGAAAAGCGCCTCTTCTGAGTGCAGCTCAGCTGAGGGTCTTCAGAGGAGACTGTCCTGGATTATCTGGGTAGCCTTAATCCAGTGACAAGTGTCTTTAGAAGACACAGAATAGGGGAGACGTAGACCCGCAGAGAATGGCACCCCACCCAGTACTCTTGCCTGGAAAATCCCATGGACGGAGGAGCCTGGTAGGCTCCCGTGTATGGGGTCGCACAGAGTCAGACACGACTCTGACTTCACTTTCACTTTTCACTTTCATGCATTGGAGAAGGAAATGGCAACCCACTCCAGTGTTCTTGCCTGGAGAATCCCAGGGACGGAGGAGCCTGGTAGGCTGCCGTCTATGGGGTCGCACAGAGTCAACACGACTGAAGCAACTTAGCAGCAGCAGCAGCAGCAGACCCGCAGAGAAGGTGACGTGAGACAGGGAGGATGGAGCCACACCCAGGAGCACCAGTAATCAGCAGCAGACAAGGAGGGACTCGTCCCCTTTCCACCCGAACCTCTGGAGGCAGCATGGCTGAAGTCCCTCTTTCCTGGCAAGTCTTGCACTTTTCCAAAGAGAAATTAGAAAATCCAAAGTGTAATAGGTGGGTCACACGAAAAATATAATGAGAAATGTGGGTAGCCTCCAAGAGCAAAAACTAGCCCCTGGTTGACAGCCAGCCAGGACATAAATAGATAGAAAGTATCCAGATTGGAGAGGAAGAAGTAAAACTATCTCCATATACAGATAGTGTGATATAAGGCATGTCAAAGCATTTGTGGCCATCTTTAATCCATCCAGTTGGCCCTGGCTGGAACCTCTACTACAAAGTATTGAAGACAAGTAAGAGCAGCTGTTCCTGATTTTAGGGAAAAAGCATTCAGTCTTCAACCATCAAGTATAAATTTAGCTGTGGGCTTTTTGTAGATGCCTAAGGTTGGAGAAGCTCTCTTTGTTCCTCATTTGCTGAGTGTTCTTTTTACAAAAGGATGTTGGATTTTGTGAAATGCTTTTTCTGTCTGTGGTAATGATCATGTGATTCTTGCTTTTTATACTATTTTTATACTTTTTATACTATTGATATGATGTATTCTAGTAATTAATTTTGAGATGTTGAACCAGCCTTGAATTCCTGGGACAAATCCCATTTCGTCATGGTGTATAATTCCTCTATATATTTCTTATTTGGTTTAGTATTATTTTATTGATGATTTTTATGTATGTATTAATATGAGATATTGGTCAGTGGTTTTCTTTTCTTGTGATAGCTTTCAACTTTGGTATCAGGAAAACAATGGCCTTGTAGAATGAGTTAGTAAGTATTCTCTCCTCTTCTATTCTTTGGAATAGTTTTTGAAGAATTGATATTAATTCTTCTTTTAATGTTTGGTAGAAGCCATCTGAGCCTGGGCTTGTCTTTGTGGACAGTTCTTTGACTACATTTTGATTTCTTCACTTGCTAAAGGTCTATTTGGATTCTCTTTCTATTTGAGTCAGTTTTGGTAGTTTGTGTCTTTCTAGGAATATGTCTACTTCACCTAAGTTATACAATTGATTGGCACATAATTTATATATGTATATATGTACACCGTAGTTCCTGGCATACAATAGTTCTTATGTGCATTTTATTTCTGCAAGGTCAATAGTAATGTCTCCTCTTTCATTTTTTAAAAATAAATTTTTATTGGAATATAGTTGCTTTACAATGTTGTGTTAGCTTTTTGCTGTACACAAACTAATCAGTCATATGTATAAGTATATTCCCTCCTTTTAAGATTCTCTTCCCATTTAGCTCCCTGAGGTGTACTGTAGGTTTCATTAGCTATCTATTTCATACGTAGTAGTGTCTTCTTGGAGAAGGCACTGGCACCCACTCCAGGACTCTTGCCTGGAAAATCCCGTGGATGGAGGAGCCTGGTGGGCTGCAGTCCATGGGGTCGCTAAGAGTTGGACACGACTGAGCAACTTCCCTTTCACTTTCACTTTCGTACACTGGAGAAGGAAATGGCAACCCACTCCAGTGTTCTTGCCTGGAGAATCCCAGGGACGGTGGAGCCTGGTGGGCTGCCGTCTATGGGGTCACACAGAGTTGGACATGACTGGAGTGACTTAGCAGCAGCGGCAGTGTATTCGTCTTTTATTTCTGATTCTAGCAATCTGAGCCTTCTTTCTCCTTCTCTCTTATTTTTAAAAAGTTAATCTATTAAACACTTGTTAATATTGCTAATATTTTCAAAGAACCAGCTTTTGATTTCACTGATTTTTCTCTATTTTTCTATTTTCCATTTCACTAACTTCTATTCTAATCTGATAATTTCTTCACTTTTGCTTGCTTTAGGTCTAATTTGTATCTTAAGGTGGAAGGTTATTGATTTGTGGTTTTTCTTCTTTTTTTTTTAAATTAAGGTATAACTCACATGTAATGCTGTATTAGTTTTGGGTGTACAACACTATGAGTTGATATATATTTATGTTGTAAAATGATTACAACAATAAGTTTCATTAACATTTATCACCATAAAATTTCATTTTTTCTCTTTGTGGTGAGGACTTTTGCAATTTACTTTCTTAGCAACTTTCAAATGTACAATACAGTACTATTAGCTATTATTTCTGTGCTGTACATTACATCTCCAGGACCTGTTATAACTGTGAGTTTGTACTTTCTGACCTTCTCCACCCATTTTCCCATCTCCTATCCTGTTCCTCTGCTCACCACCAGAGATCTTTCTTCGTAATATAGGCATTTACAGCTCTGCATTTCCCTCTGGGCACTGCTTTTGCTGCAACCTAAAGGTTTCCAAAGGCTGTGTCATTGTTTTCATTCATATCAAAGTATTTATAATTTCCCTTGTGATTTCTTCATCGACCAATTGGTTATGTGTTGTTTATTTCCTTCGCTGTGTTTTCTTTATTGTATGCAATATGAAGTTGCAGCCTTTCCTGATTTCGGAGTGACTTTTTTTCCTTTAAAAGATTAGTATGGTGGATTAAAGATGCCCATAATTTTTTTGAGATTTCTCTTATCAAGAGGTGAGATCTCTGGCTCCCCTTCCCCTCAGTCTGGACAGGCTCTATGACTGTTTTGGCCAACGAGATACAGAAGAAATGAGGCTACATGACTTAAGGCCATAAGGCCAGGTTGGAAGCAACTTTGCAGCATTTGCTTTGGAATCTTGGAATGCTTGCTTGGGAGGGGGTCAGGGTAGATAGCCACTAGGTGAGAACCCAGCTACCCTGAGGCCGCCATGCTATGCGGGTGCTCAGCTAGCCATGTGGAGGAGCTGCCTGAGGAAGTGCTGGCCATCCCTGTGTTAGTTTGTTCAGGCTGCCATTACAAAACACTGCAGAATACTGGGGAGCTCAAACAACAGGAATTTGTTTTCCTCCTAGGGAAACTAGTTCTAGAGCCTGGAAATCTGGGACGGGATGTCAGCATGGTCAGTTTCTGGCGAGAGCTCTCTTTCTGGCTTGTAGATGACCCCCTTTCTCACCGTGTCCTCACATGGCAGAAAAGGAAATGAGTTCTATCCAGTCAGGGTGTCACCCTATGACCTTAGTTAACTTTAGCTACTTCCTTAGATGTCCCATCTCCAAATACAGCCACACAGGGGGCTAGGGCTTCAATATATGAATTCTGGGGAAACACAGACATTGAGTCCATAACAAGTACTCAGCTGCTCTAGCCATTGCATCCTAGGTTCCAAGTAGGTGACAAAAGAAGTCATTTTGATGGTTCCAACCCCAGGAGACACTCTGGTTGAGCCACCCGACCTCTCCCGCTATCGGAGGGATAGTGGCAAGGCTGTGGATGCTGTACAGCAAGGGTGTGCTTTCTTCATTGTGTCTGTGCTGACTCCTGACCTGCAGAATTGTGAACAAAACAAAATGACTTTACTCTCCCAAGTTTTGGTATGATTTATTGCACAGCAGTGGAAATGGGAACACTGAATTTGTCGCATTTATATTTATTGTTATTATAACAATCAATTCTCCTTGATGGATCATACCCTTGTCATAGCAAAGAGGCTGGCACAACTCAATGAAGCTGTGAGCCGTGCCATGCAGGGGCACCCAAGATGGACAGGTCATAGTGAAGAGTTCTGACAAAGCATGGCCCACTAGAGGAGGGAATGGCAAACCACCCAGCATTCTTGTTGCAAGAGGCCCATAAATAATATGAAAAGGCAGAAAGACATGACACTGGAGGTTGAGCCCCCCAGGTTGGACGGTGTCCAATATGCTCCTGGGAAGAGTAGAGGGCAGTTACTAATAGTTCCAGAAAGAATGAAGTAGCTGGGCCAAAGCGGAAATGGCACTCATTTGTGGATGTGTCTGGTGGTGAAAGTAAAGTCTGATGCTGTAAAAAACAATATTGCACACCCATGGTGGATTCATGTTGATGTATGGCAAAGCCAATACAGTATTGTAAAGTAAACAAACAAACAAACAAACAATATTGCATAGGAACCTGGAATGTTAGGTCCATGAATCAAGGTAAATCTATATTTTGGCTCAGAAGCTCTGTGTGTCACACCTGCTCAAAGCCCATTGGTCAGAGCCAATCATGGGGCCCTGCACCGGTGGGGGGCAGTGTGGGGAGCAGGCTGAATGTTTATGAATGCTACTGTTCCTGCCATGAACTCTATCCTAGTACATTAAACATCAGATGAAATGGATGCTTTTGAGGGATGTATAAATTAGCAGAATTGATCCAAGAAGTAAGAGATGGCAAGAGTAAACATCGACATCTTAGAAATCAGTGAACTAAAATGGATGGAAATGGGCAAATTTAATTCAGATAACTATTACATTTACTAGCATGGGCAAGAATCCCTTAGAAGAAATGAAATAGCCCTCATAGTCAACAAGAGTCCAAAATGCAGTTCTTGGGTGCAATCTCAAAAACAAAAGAATGATTTTGGTTCATTTCCAAGGCAAACCATTCAACACCACAGTAACCCAAGTCTATGCCCCAACCACTGATACTGAAGTAGTTGCAGTCAACTGGTTCTATGAAGACCTACAAGACCGTCTAGAACTAACACCAAAAAAGATGTCTTTTTCATCATAGGGGACTGCAATGCAAAAGTAGGAAGTCAAGAAACACCTGGAGTTACAGGCAAATTTGGCCTAGGAATATAATAAAATGAAGCAGGGCAAAGGCTAACAGAGTTTTGTCAAGAGAACGCAGTGGTCATAGCAAACTCCCTTTTCCAACAAAAAGCAATGTCTCTACATGTGGACATCACCAGATGGTCAATAGCAACTTAGATTGATTCTATTCTTTGTAGTCGAAGATGGAGAAGCTCCATACAGTCAGCAAAAACAAGACCTTGAGATGACTGTGGCTCAGATCATGGGCTCCTTATTGCAAAATTCGGGCTTAGATTACAGAAAGTTGGGAAAACCACTAGACCATTCAGATATGATCTAAATAAAATCTTTTATGATTATAGAATAGAGGTAATGAATAGATGCAACAGATTACATCTGATAGAGTACCTGAAGAACTATGGATGGAGGTGCCTAACATTGTACAGGAGGCAGTTACCAAAAGCATCCCCATGAAAAAGAAATGCAAGAGGCAAAGTGGTTTACTGAGGAGCCTTTACCAATCGCTGAGAAAAGAAGAGAACTGAAAGGCAAGAGGGGAAGATATACCCAACTGAATACAGAATTTCAGAGAATAGCCAGGAGAGATAAGGTGTTCCTCAATGAACAACACACAGATATAGAGGAAAACAACAGAATGGGAAAGACTAGAGATCTCTTCAAGAAAATTGGAGATATCAGGGGAATATTTTATGCAAGGATGGGCATGATAAAGGACAGAAATGGTGAAGACCTAACAGAAGCAGAAGAGATTAAGAAGAGGTGGCAAGATTACACAGAAAAACTATACAAAAATGTCATAATACTGGGATAATCACAGTGAAATAGTCACTCACATAGAGCCAGACATCCTGGAGTGTGAAGTCAAGTGGGCCTTAGGAAGCATTGCTGCAAACAAAGCTAGTGGAGGTGATGGAATTCCAGCTGAGCTATTTCAAATCCTAAAAGATGATACTGTTAAAGTGCTGCACTCATTATGCCAGTAAATTTGGAAAACTCAGCAGTGGCCACAGGACTGGAAAAGGTCAGTTTTCATTCCAATCGCAAAGAAGAGCAATGCCAAAGAATGTTCAAACTACCACATGCTTGTGCTCATTTCTCATGCTAGTAAGGTGATGCTCAAAATCCTTCAAGACAGGCTTCAGCAGTACATGAACTGAGAACTTCCAGATATACAGCTCAGTTTAGAAAAGGCAGAGGAACCAGAGATCAAATTGCCAACATCTGCTGGATCATAGAAAAGGCAAGAAAAACATCTATTTCTGCTTTAACTGACTATGCCAAAGCCTTTGACTGTGTGAATCACAGCAAATTGTGGAAAATTCTTAAAGAGGTGGGAATATGAGACCACTTTTCTTGTCTCCTGAAAAGCCTGTATGCAAGTCAAGAAGCAACAGTTAGAACCTTACATGGAACAACTGACTGGTTCAAAATTGGGAAAGGAATATGACAAGGCTGTATCTTGTCACCCTGCTTATTTAACTGATATGAAGAGTTCAGTTCAGTTCAGTTCAGTCGCTCAGTCGTGTCCGACTCTTTGCCATCCCATGAATCACAGCATGCCAGGCCTCCCTGTCCATCACCAACTCCTGGAGTTCACTCAGACTCGCGTCCATCGAGTCAGTGATGCCATCCAGCCATCTCATCCTCGGTCGTCCCCTTCTCCTCCTGCCCCCTATATCTCCCAGCATCAGGGTCTTTTCCAATGAGTCAACTCTTCGCATGAGGTGGCCAAAGTACTGGAGTTTCAGCTTTAGCATCATTCCTTCCAAAGAAATCCCAGGGCTGATCTCCTTCAGAATGGACTGGTTGGATCTCCTTGCAGTCCAAGGGACTCTCAGGAGTCTTCTCCAACACCATAGTTTTAAAGGCATCAATTCTTCGGCGCTCAGCCTTCTTCACAGTGCAACTCTCACATCCATACATGACCACTGGAAAAACCATAGCCTTGACTAGATGGGCCTTAGTCGGCAAAGTTATGTCTCTGCTTTTGAATATGCTATCTAGGTTGGTCATAACTTTTCTTCCAAGAGTACATTGTATGAAATGCTGGGCTGGATGAATCACAAGCTGGAATCAAAATTGCCAGGTGAAATGTTAGCAACTTCAGATATGCATATAATACCCCTCTAATGGCAGGAAGTGAAGAGGAACTAAAGAACTTGATGATGGTGAAAGAGGAGAGTGAAAAAGCTAGTTAATACTCAACATTCAAAAAAATGAAAATCATGGCATCTGGCCCCAGTACTTCATGGCAAATAGAAGGGGAAAAAGTGGAAACAGTGACAGACTTTATTTTCTTGGGCTCCAAAATCACTGCAGACAGTGACTGCAGCCATGAAATTAAAAGATGCTTGCTCTTTGGAAGAAAAGCTATGACCAACCTAGACAGTATATTAGAAGCAGAGAGATTACTTGGCTGACAAAGTTTATAGAGTCAGAGCTATGGTTTTTCCAGTAGTTGTGTATGGATGTGAGTTGGACCATAAAGAAAGCTGAGCGCCAAAGAACTGATGCTTTCAAATTGTGGTGCTGGAGAAGACTCTTGAGAATCCCTTGGACTACAAGGAGATCCAACCAGTCCATCCTAAAGGAAGTCAGTCCTGAATATTCATTGGAAGGACTGATGCTGAAGCTAAAGCTCCAATACTTTGGCCACCTGATGTAAAGAGGTGACTCATTGGAAAAGACCCTGATGCTGGGAAAGATTGAGGGCGGGGAGAAGGGGGAAGCAGGAGATGAGATGGTTAGACAGCATCATGGACTCAATTATGGACATGAACTTAAGCAAACTCTGGGAAATAGGAAGCCTGGTGTGGTGCAGTCTGTGGGGTTGCAAAGAGTCATGACTTAGCAGCTAAACAACAACAACATAATTATCAATTAATTTAGGCCTCAATTTTCTTACCTGTAAAATGAAAACAATACTTAAGGCTTAAATAAGATGATATGTGTACAGCTCTTAGCATGGTGATACACATCTCTACCTATCTATCTATCTGTGCGTGCCAAGGCACTTCAGTTGTGTCTGATTTTTTGTGATGCCATGGACTGTAGCCTGCCAGGTTCCGCAGTCCCTGAAATTCTCCAGACATGAATACTGAAGTGGGTTTCCATGTCCTCCTCAGGGGATCTTCCTGACTCAGGGGTTAAACTCACATCTCTTACGTTTCCTGCATTGGCAGGTGGGTCCTTTACCACTAGCACCACCAAAAGGCAGCTGGCTAAAGATAACTCAGTTCAAATCAGTTGCTCAGTCGTGTCCGACTCTTTGCAACCCCATGGACTGCAGCACGCCAGGCCTCCCTGTCCATCACCAACTCCTGGAGCTTACTCAGACTCCCAGAGTCCACCCAAACCCATGTCTATTGAGTCAGTGATGCCATCCAACCATCTCATTCTTGGTTGTCCTCTTCTCCTCCTACCTTCAATCTTTCCCAGCCTCAGGGTCTTTTCCAATGAGTCAGTTCTTCGCATCAGGTGGCCAAAGATAATTAGATGTATATATTTTTGAATATGTTCTTTCATTTGCTTGAGAAAGTTGGCAGTTTTTCTCTGAACCTTGATTTCTTGTAGTGAGTGTTTTGAATCATTCTCTTCATCTGCTTTCTTACCTACTATATTTTGATGCTGTGATTTAAAGTTCTTAAGTGAAGGTGCTGGATTTCTTGTTTACTCTTCTTGGCGGGGAGTTTCATATGGGTTTTCCATTAGCCCCAAGTCAATGAGAGCAGAAGTTTCTGTCCTATATGTCTGGGCCCTGTGTTTGCTGCCCTCCCCCTTTGCTCCCCTCTCCAGCCCCTTGTCCCCAGCCCTGAGATTTGCATGGAGTCCTCTCTACACATCACCAGCTGGTTTCCTCCAGATCATCCATCATGACGTTGTGGCTTTTCCTGATTTCAGAATCCTTGATCATTTTATTTACTTTTGATGGCAGTGGTTAAGAGAGAGGGTGTTTTGGGGTGTGATTTATGTAGGAATGTATGGTATTATGATAAATGTGCATTATTATGCCATTTTCTTTCTTTTGCCATCCAGGATGGAGCAAAACCTGGCCTCAGCCCTGGAATTTGTCAAAGTTAATGAATAGAAAATCTTGGTCCATTCATGGGGCAGCCACGTCTGTTAGCTCAAATAACAGCAATTCCCTCACATCAAAGCTCTTGCTTCACTAAAATGTCCATCCGGCTTTTGAGTGGGAGACTCATTGGGAAAGAATTCCCATCTTGTCAGAGGTTCAGAAGGACTGACATGAAGCAATACTCTTCGGAATCCTGCAGGGTTTCAATGGTTTTCATGGAATCACGTAACCTTTTAGGCACGACAGCCTTCAGTGGGACATCAAGTGTCCATGGTTCATCCTGGATGGGTCACGTTTAGCCTCCTCTATAAAAGCACCAAGCCTGCAGAAGCTCCTTGAATCTGCAGGGGTCACATCAGTCTCTGGAGAGGGAGGCGGGTGTGGAGTGGGCAGGAAGCTCGCTTTAATTAGACTCGAGCTTTCCATCCAACACAGAACTGCATCTGATTTTCACTCTGTGGGCTTCCGCCTCCCAAGGCAAACAGAGGGTCTGAGCGCTTGATGTTTAAACACATTTCACACACACGTCGATTTATTTACTTACACAGACACGCACTCGCACACACGCAGACCCACCCGTTCCCGGCCTTGCCATGTGTGGGGCAGATTTTGCCTCCTTCCCCACCCTCTCTGTGGGCCCAAGCAGAGCTGGGTCATCTCTGTTTGTTTTTACACGGAGGGATTCATCAGTTAAACGTCCAGTGTGGAGATCTGGCCTATTGGGGCTGTTCGCACAAAGCCAGCTCCTCGCTTTAATCTCCACCCTCGGCCCCAGTTAGCTGCCCTTCAATCAACATTATTTGGACAAGGATTCTTGTCCCAAAGAGCAGCCTTCCTTACCCAGAGGGTGCCAAGGAAAAGCCGAGGTGTTCTCATCATCCTCAGGGGTCCCCACTGGCTCTGGGGTGGCATCTGCTCTCTGAGGAACCCCATCCTGACCCCCCACCCAGGGAGGCTATACCAGCCACAGCTGTGGGTGACTCCAGAGGTTCTTGTTCACTTTCCAGGTTGCCCCCCGTGGGGTTGTCTGCTGAAACTGGGCCTCTTCCCGGGGCTGTGCACATACCCACACCAGCATGTGCACTTGCGTGCACACACACACACACACACACACACACACAACTTCTGGAATATGGGGCAGTGCCTGGTTCAGCCTGATCCTAAGGCCCAGAAAGTAAGACCCAGTGCATAAACAAGTCCCTGGTGAGCAGTGATGGGACTGGACTGGAAGCTGCTCCCCAGCCCTTGTCTCCACTCCTACGCCAGAGCCTGCCCTCCCCATCCTTGCTCAGGTGCTCCCTCTCATCCTGAAGAGGTCTTTACTTCTCCCATTTCAAGAGGTCTGGCTTGGCATGTAGAGAAAACTGGTTGGGTCCTTGGAGAAGGGTCACGGGAGGCATCTGCCCAGGTCAGGTTTGGCTTGTTCCTGGAACCCTCATGGAGCTCCCAGCCACCTGTGTCCCTGTCCCTGGGGGCTTGACCACTGGCAACTGCAGTCCCTGGAGGTAAGCCAGGCTCTGGGCACCGCTCTCCCCTGGCCCTGCTCTTCCCATGCCTCAGGATAAGGATGTTTTTCTAGGAGGTTACTTAGTGAGCATGTTATTGATATATTACATGAAAAAGGCAGGTTATAAGATAAATCTTACACTTGGGCTGGTAAATATGTATATGTTTATTATATATAATATAGAAAAAACATAAGAATGAAAATGCTAAGCAATTATCTCTCAGTGGTGAGATTTACAAGGAATAGTTTTCCTTTTGGAGGCTTATCTCTTATTTCTAAACTTTTGCCTAAGAAAATGTATTAACTTCATAATGGAAATGTTATTAAGAAATAAAATGGAATGGTAGAAGGAACTGTTTGCTCTGAAATAAAAAGGACTTGGAGACACAATGATTGTATCTGAAGAAATGTCACCTGAAAGAGAGATGTTGACATTTTTTTGCTAATGAGGATGGGGGTACTGGTTTACAACTGAAACAAACAGGCAAAATGGCAAAGAACTTACCATTAGCAAAATTGTCTATAAATAGGTTGAGCTAACTCAGATGGTGCTGTGTTCTCTGTCACTGAAAGACCTCTGGATGGGATGGGGTGGTGGCAGGACTTCAAGTACAGGATTGACAATGGTGATGAGGAAGATGGTGAAGTTTATGATAATAATGGTGGTGATGGTGGTAATAATGAGTGATGGTGATGGTGTGATGGTGATGGAGGTGATGGTGATGGTGGTGACGGTGATGGTGATGGTGATGGTGGTGACAATTATGGTGATGGTGGTGATGGTGATGGTGGTGACAATTATGGTGATGGTGGTGACAATTATGGTGATGGTGGTGATGGTGATGGTGGTGACAATTATGGTGATGGTGGTGATGGTGGTGATGGTGGTGATGGTGATGGTGGTGACAATTATGGTGATGGTGGTGATGGTGGTGATGGTGGTTGTGGTGATGGTGGTGACAGTTATGGTGATGGTGGTGATGGTGGTGATGGTGATGGTGGTGATGGTGATGGTGGTGATGGTGGTGATGGTGATGATGGTGGTGATGGTGGTGATGGTGATGATGGTGATGTGGTGATGGCTGTGGTGGTGGTGATGGTGGTGATGGTGGTGATGGTGATGATGCTGATGGTGGTGATGGTGATGGTGGTGATGGTGATGGTGGTGATGATGGTGATGAGGGTTAGGGTGATATAATCTTTTATGTTCATGTTATGCTGACAATGGGCTTCCCTGGTAGCTCAGTGGTAAAGAATCTGCCTGCCATTGCAGGAGATGTAGTTTCGATTTCTGGATTGGGAAGATCCCATGGAGAAGGAAATGGCAATCTGCTCCAGTATTGCTGCTTGGGAAATTCATGGACAGAGGAGCCTGGCAGGCTAGTCCATGGGGTCGCAAAAGAGTCAGACACAACTGAGTGACTAAACATCAAAAACGCGGTGGGAATACAGCGCTCCTCGCAGCCAGCTGACACTCGCCCGACCCCCTGGGGAGGCACGCAGGCACTGTATCCACCACCCAGCAGAGTGAATGAGGCCAGGAGAGGGCGTTTCTGCTGACCCGGAGGAGAGCAGGAAGTTGGCCCAGACCTTCCACTCCTCAGCACAGTACCCCGCCCTCTTTCATCTGAAAGTGGTGGCACCTTGTGCAAACCAAAGACTTCTGGAAGGAGAGGTAGATTCCATGGACCCCACCGCATAGGCCTGCACTCCCACGGGCTAGAGAAATGCAGTCACAACCTGGGCCCCAGGACCAGAACCATGTGGATGGGGAGCAGGTTTGCAGGGCCTCAGGTGGAAAAGAGTGTTTCCATGGGGGAACCAGTCTGCGATGAGGGTGGAGCCTGTGCCCACAGGCCTTAGGACCGGCCCCTCCTCCAGCAGGGCCCAGAGAGGGGACTGTTTCCTCCAGCAGGCTGTCCCCCAGGCCTCCTCCTGGCATCCTGCCCACCTTCCATGTCTGAGCCCAGCCCTTGGATGGGGAGGCTTCCCCGATTCTCTCCGACCTCAGCCTCCGCTTCTGGTTCACACGGCCTCAGGTCCCTCCTGGCTCTAGCCCACACCGCCCTCCTCGCCTCCCGAGGCTGCCTGCTCCAGCCTAGCATCCTGTCCCCTTTTTCAGTCACTTCACCCTGAACCCGGCCCAGTGGAGTCCCTCTCCCACCCTCGGCCCACAGCTTGCTCTCGAGGGAGCTGGTGGTGTGACTGTCACTTGTCCCCGGCTAGTCCTGAGTCCCATTTATTCTCCCTAGCAGTTCTCAGCGCTGTCTCCTCCTGCCATCTCCCGGGGGCCCCTCGCTGCTGTTCCAGGGTGGGCGGCCTCTGCAGAGCCGCCCACCTGCAGCTCCATTTCCTCCTTTGCTGCCCATCATCACATCGTCACTTCTGCCCACTGGCAGTTTTGGTGTTTTGGTTCCAACCCACAGGACTGAGTCCCTGGAGGCCCCCAGGGAGTCCCACTCACGTGTGTCTCTAGGAAACACAGGCTCCGTCCTCTGCCTGTGCGGGTCTCCTCTCCATGCTTCAGGCTCGGCTGGCTTTGGGCTCAGCCTGAAGGAATCCCGCCCGGCTCCTCTGCTGGAGTCAGATGCTCCCACTGTCCGTCAGAGCATCATTGTCCTTGTTACCTAATCACAGGGCACAGGCCAGCTTGCAGTGTGCTTGTTGGGTGAGTAAATGAGGAAGTAAATGAATATATGAATGAAAGGGGTATCCAGGATCCCACGGCTCCCAGTGGTAGAGCGGAATTTCCACTGCTCTGCAAGTGTCTGCCACGTCCCCCACTGAGCCCAACCTTGAGTTCAGAGCCAGGGCCCAGGGTGACCAACAAGGCAAGAGGCCCTGCCCGCCTGGAAGTGAAATGCAGCCTGCAATGGACTCCGAGTTCAGCTCTTCCACACATTACAGCAGCCTCAGGGCCCAGCACCGCCCTGCAGAGCATTTTGCACCTTTTCAAGTGGGTGAAGCAGGGTCCAGGGTCTGGCAGCCTCAGGCACTCAGGGCACACACATGTCACTGACTGCGGGAGCCTCACCCTTATTTATCTCTTGCTTTCTGATGGCCATTGCCAGAAGGGCAGCCTCAGAGGCTGGCCAGTTCCCTCTGCTCGGCCGCAGACGACAGGCGAGGGCGCTGCTGAGTGCTGCTCTGGGAGGACAAGGGAGCGCCTGCCCTGCAGATCCCAGCCTGACCCCATCAAAGGGATGCTTCGGCAAGGGGATCGGATGGATGCCGGCCCGGAGCGGGGACGCCAGCCTCTGCTGTTAAGCAATGGCCCTAGACCTCTTTGTTTCTCCGCTTCTTCCAAAGTGGCAAAAGATCAAGGCCCCAGAGCTTGAAATAACAGAAGGGAAATGGCTTGCAGGCGTGCATCTGGAGGCCAGAAGGGGTTTTAACAGCCTTGCCTGGAGGGTGTGAGGAGGGGCGCGGGCTGGGGCGCCGGTTCCCAGCCTCTTCCCCCTGGCTCCCCTGGGGCAGGACGAGGCGCAGGGTCCCTCCCCTTAGGCGGCGTCCACCTGGCGGCAGCCACTCCCTTGTCACTTGGGAGGGTGGCGCCCATCCCTTCCGCCACTCCCGGGTCCTCACTGCAGGTTCTTGGTCTCGTAGCTCATGCCTTTCTGTCTTTCGTGCCATCGGGGGAAAACTTCTTCAGTCTGGCTCTGGGCTGCTGAGAATGCCAGGCCAGAGGTTAATGAGGGTATGCAGCAGGGCTGTGGCTCCCAGGCCGGGGTCGTGTGCAGACACACGTCTGTGATTATGCCAGGCAAAAAGAGCCAGCCTCAGAGCACTGCAGAGCTTCCCTCTGGGTGGATGAGATGGGCCTCCCCTGGGGGATGTCACCCCATGGCCAGAGGCGGCAGGAAGGAGGCGCAGTGGTGTCTCACTGCAGAGAAGGGAGTCTCTCTCTCGCTCCATTGACCTCAGATGGATGACTTCTGGAGGGCTGGCAGGATCACTTCTCACAGCACGTGGTTCTCTGGGCTGAACCTTCTCCTTAAAAGCAGTGAGAAAGGCATTGAAAGTTCTGGGAGGTTTGGAGGTAGAGAGGCCTCCTCTCACTCACCACTGATGGCTGCAGAAACAGCACCTGCTTTGCACGGAGCCACAGGAAACCCTTGCGTCAGCCATAGCTCACACCCACACCCCCAGTGCCACCCACGAGCTTTTACCGCGTGTCAGGCATGGCGCATTCACCATGCCATCCTGCCAGGGGTGGGGGTTCATGCCGCCGTCCAGGAGAGACTGGTGTTTGGAGAAGACTGGCCTGCTGTTGAAGGTTCTCTGGTTCGTCAGAGCAGGAGTTGAGTTTCAAATCCAAACCTCCCTGACAACCAGCCCTGAACTCTCCAGGATCTCCTGTCTCCCAAGAACTCGAGTGAATGAATTACCCAACCTGGTCCAAGTTCTGTCTCAGAGAGTGTGTTTCCCTGAAATGCAGTTTGGATCTCGTCACTTCCCACCTCCGACGCTGGCCGTGGCTCTCCTTTCTTGGCAGTCCTTTCTGGATGGCTGTGGTGACAGATGCCCCTGGATGCTGAGACTGCTCGAGGGCCTGGCCCCTGGTGGGAAGGCTATGTGGCAGAGGAGGCAGCTGGATGGACGCGTGTGTCCTCTGGCTCTGAGTGGGTGGGAGAAGCCAGGCACCTGCTGTCTGGGTTTCTAGGCGGTGCTGCCGGGGGCTCAGGCCACTGGGCGGGCTTTGATTGGTTAGCTGCAATTGATCAAAGCATCCTGTTCTGGCCAACCCAGGGAAGGGGCTGCAGCCAGGGGAGGGGGAGGATGGGAGGCCCCCCACAAGACTCCACCACCACCACCTGAGGCCGCCGGGGCTGCGTTGGCCCTGAGTTCAGCACAGCCGAGTGCCCTCTGGGAGGGCCTGAGTTGGAATGCAGGAGGCCAGCCCTCCCAGCAGGGCACTCCCCAGGAACTGGTACAGAAGTGGAGATGCCAGTGCATGGTGGGACTCCTGAGTTAGTCACAGGAACCAGCAGAGCGTGCCCCCCCCCTCCCCAGGATAGGGTGTGTGCAAGAAAGGAGAGCATCGGGAGGAGGGGTGGGGGGCTGGTGCCATGGAGCATGGATGTGTGATACTCACTTGTAAGCTGTGTTCTGAGCCCTGGGAAACATAAGCAGCTTTTAGATCTGCAACTGAGAGCCCGGTTGAGTCCATTTTTGGCTACTCCAAGGGGTGGTTCCTTTGCCTAGGATGGGGGTGAGGGTGATGCTGTTTAGTGGGACTGCCAAGCCAATAGCTCACCTGTGCCAAGAGCAGAGACCGGCCCATGGGATCTTCTGGTTCTTGGACTGCTCCTCTTGGGTTGTTTTTTTCACTTTTTATTTTGTATTGGGGTGGTTATTTTGCTTATTTAACTTATATGCAGAGTTCAGTTCAGTTCAGTTCAGTCGCGCAGTCGTGTCCGACTCTTTGCGACCCCATGAATCGCAGTACGCCAGGCCTCCCTGTCCATCACCAACTCCCGGAGTTCACTCAGACTCACGTCCATTGAGTCTGTGATGCCATCCAGCCATCTCATCCTTGGTCGTCCCTTTCTCCTCCTGCCCCCAATCCCTCCCAGCATCAGGGTCTTTTCCAATGAGTCAACTCTTCGCATAAGGAGAGTACATCATGTGAAATGCCAGGCTGGATGAAGCACAAGCTGGAATCAAGATTGCCAGGAGAAATATCAATAATCTCAGATATGCAGATGATATCACCCTTATGGCAGAAAGTGAAGAGGAACTAAAGAGCCTCTTGATGAAAGTGAAAGAGGAGAGTGAAAAAGCTGGCTTAAAGCTTAACATTCAAAAACTAAGATCATGGCATCCGGTCCCATCATTTCATGGCAAACAGAGGGGTAAGCAATGGAAACAGTGAGAGACTTTATTTTTGGGGGGCTCCAAAATCATTGCAGATAGTGACTGCAGCCGTGAAATTAAAAAATGCTTGCTTCTTGGAAGAAAAGCTAGGACTAACTTAGACAGCATATTAAAAAGCAGAGATATTACTTTGCTGACAAAGGTCCATTGAGTCAAAGTTAAGGTTTTTCCAGTAGTCATATATGGATGTGAGAGTTGGACCATAAAGAAAGCTGAGTGCTGAAGAATTGATGCTTTTGAACTGTAGTGTTGGAAAAGACTCTTGAGAGTCCCTTGGACTGCAGGGAAATCAAGCCAGTCAATCCTAAAAGAAATCAGTCTTGAACGTTCATTGGAAGGACTGATGCTGAAGCTGAAACTCCAATATTTTGGCCACCTGATGCGAAGAACTGACTCATTGGAAAAGACCCTGATGATGGGAAAGGTTGAAGGTGGGAGGAGAAGGGTACGACAGAGGATGAGATGGTTGGATGACATCACCAACTCTATGGACATGAGTTTGAGCAAGCTCTGGGAGTTGGTGAAGGACAGGGAAGCCTGGCGTGCTGCAATCCATGGAGTCACAAAGAGCTGGACATAACTGAACTGAATTGATAGCCATCTAACAATGTTGTGAGTTTCAAGTGGACAGCAAAGGGACTCAGCCATACACATACACATATCCATTCTCCCTCAAACTCCCTTTGGGTTGTTGTTCAATTGCTAAGTTGTGTTAGACTCTTTGCAACCCCATGGGCTGCAGAACACCAGGCTTCCCTGTCCTTCACTGTTTCTGAGAGTGTGCTGCAACTCATGTCCATTGAGTCGGTGATGCCATCCAACCATCTCATCCTCTATCATCCCCTTCTCCTCCCACCTTCAATCTTTCCAAGCATCAAGGTCTTTTCCCGTGAGTCAGCTCTTCACATCAGGTGGCCAAAGTATTGGAGTTTCAGCTTCAGTGTCAGTTCTTCCATGAATATTCAGGATTGATTCCTTTAGGATGGACTAATTTGATATACCAGCTGCCCATGGGACTCTCAGGAGTCTTCTCCAAGATATGTCCCCCTACCCAGGCCATGCTAGCATCAGGACATACCAATAACTTCAATGAGTAAAAACCAACCCCAAAGGCCTTATCCTGGGGTAACTCTGCTTCCTTTTCAAACCTCTGTTCCTCACATTCCTCTGTTCATGTTGGGGACTGGGAGGGGACTGTTCCATGCCTCTATGTGGCCACAAGCTCTTGCTATGGCTCCCAGGCAGATCCCTCTTCACTTAGCTATCTCACTGACCACAGTCTGGTCAGGGGAGAGGGTGTGTCTGGCTGATTTTGCTGTATATTTTATGCCTATGAGGTCTTCTGGGACCCCCAGAGCTGTCCCATGCCCTTCTGCTACTCAAAGCTACAAATGTCCCCAAGCATGAATTTTTTCTGAGGTTCCTTGGGGAAAACCAAGCCGCCTTCCTCCCCAAACATCCAGTCCCAAGCCTGAGCTGTATTCTCGGCGTCTTACCTCGGTGTGGAATTCATGTCGGGATAATGCTTTCAACTTTATGTCTTCCAGAATTATGGCACTCCTCTCTACTTTTAGTGTTCAGTTCAGTTCAGTCACTCAATCATGTCTGACTCTTTGCAGCCCCATGGACTGCAGCATGCCAGGCTTCCCTGTCTGTCACCAACTCCCGGAATTTTCTCAAACTCATATCCATCAAGTTGGTGATGCCATCCAACCATCTCTTCCTATGTCGTCCTCTTCTCCTCCTGCCTTCAATCTTTGCCAGCATCAGGGTCTTTTCCAGTGAGTCAGTTCTTCGCATCAGGTGGCCAAAGTACTAGAGTTTCAGCTTCAGCATCAGTCCTTTCAATGAATATTCAGGACTGATTTTCTTTAGGGTTGACTGGATTGATATCCATGTAGTCCAAGGGACTCCCAAGAATATTCTCCAATCCCACAGTTCAAAAGTGTCAATTCATCTGTGTTCAGCTTTCTTTAGGTCCAACTCTCACATCCTTACATGACTACTGGAAAAACCATAGCTTTGACTGGATGGACCTTTGTTGGCAAAGTAATGTCTCTGCTTTTTAATATGCTGTCTAGATTGGTCATAGTTTTCCTTCCAAGGAGTAAGCGTCTTTTAATTTCATGGCTGCAGTTACCATCTGTAGTGATTTTGGAGCCCCGCAAAATAAAGTCAGCCACTGTTTCCACTGTTTCCCCATCTATTTGCCATGAAGTGATGGGACCAGATGCCATGATCTTAGTTTTCTGAATGTTGAGTTTTAAGCCAACTTATTCACTCTCTTCTTTCACCTTCATCAAGAAGCTCTTTAGTTCTTTGCTTTCTGCCATAAGGGTGGCATCATCTGCAGATCTGAGGTTATTGATATTTCTCCTGGCAACCTTGATTCCTGCTTGTGCTTCTTTCAGCCCAGATTTTTTCATGATGTACTCTGCATATAAGTTAAATAAGCTGGGTGACGATATACAGCCTTGACGTACTCTTTTCCCGATTTGGAAACAGTCTGTTGTTCCATGTCCAGTTCTAACTGTTGCTTCCTGACCTGCATACAGATTTCTCAAGAGGCATATTAAGTGGTTTGGTATTTTCATCTCTTTCAGAATATTCCACAGTTTATTGTGATCCACACAGTCAAAGGCTTTTGCATAGTCAATAAAGCAGAAGTAGATGTTTTTCTGGAACTCTCTTGCTTTTTTGATGATCCAGCAGATGTTGGCAATTTGATCTCTGGCTCCTCTACCTTTTCTAACAACATAATCTTTTAGAATTTGAAATAGCTCAACCGGAATTCCATCACTCCCAGTAGCTTTGTTCGTAGTGATGTTTTCTAAAGTCTGCTTGGCTTCATACTCCAGGATGTCTGGCTCTAGGTGAGCACCCCAGCAGTGTTGTCTGGGTCATGGAGATCTTTTTTGTATCTGTGTATCATTGCCACCTCTTCTTATTAGCTTCTGCTTCTGTTAGGTCCAGACCGTTTCTGTCCTTCATTGTGCCCTCTGTGCAAGAAATGTTCCCTTGGTATCTCTCATTTTCTTAACAGGTCTCTAGTCTTTCCCATTCTACTTTTTTTTTCTTCTATTTCTTTGCATTGATCACTGAGGAAGGCTTTCTTATCTCTCCTTGCTATTTGTTCAAACTCTGCATTCAGATGGGTATATCTTTCCTTTTCTCCTTTGCCTTTCACATCTCTTCTTTTCTCAGCTATTTGTAAGGCCTCCTCAGACAACCATTTTGCCTTTTTCCATTTCTTTTCCTTGGGAATGATTTTGATCACGACCTCCTGCACAATGTCATGAACCTCCATCCATAGTTCTTCAGGCATGCTGTCTATCAGATCTAACCTCTTGAATCTATTTGTCACTTCCACTGTATAATTGTAAGAGATTTGATTTAGGTCATATCTGAACAGTTTAGTGGTTTTCCCTACTTTTTTTCAAGTTAAGTCTAAATTTTGCAATAAGGAGTTCATGATCTGAGCCATAGTTATCTCCAGGTCTTTTTTTTGCTAACTGTATAGTTTCTACATCTTCAACTACAAAGAATATAATCAGTCTGATTTTGGTATTGACCATCTGGTGATGTCCATGTGTAGCGTCATTCTTTTGTTGGAAAAGGGTGTTTTCTATGACCAGTGTGTTCTCTTGACAAAACTCTGTTAGCCTTTGTTCTGCTTCATTCTGTACTCCAAGGCCAAACTTGCCTGTTATTCCAGGTATCTCTTGACTTTCTCCGTTTGCATTCCGGTTCCCTATGATGAAATGGACACCCTTTTTTTTTTTTTTTTTTGGTGTTAGTTCTAGAAGATCTTGTAGGTCTCCATAGAACTGTTCAACTTCAGCTTCTTAGGCATTAGTGGTTGGAGCATAGGCTTGGATTACTGTGACATTGAATGGTTTGCCTTGGAAACGAACAGAGATCATTCTTTCATTCTTGAGATTGCACCCAAGAACTGCATTTTGGACTCTTTTGTTGACTATGAGGGCTACTCCCTTTCTTCTAAGGGATTCTTGCCCACAGAGTAGATATAATGGTCATCTGAGTTAAATTCAACCATTCCAGTCCATTTTAGTTCACTGATTTCTAAAATGTTGATGTTCACTCTTGTCATCTCTGTTTGACCACTTCCAATTTTCCTTGATTCAGGGACCACACATTCCAGGTTCCTATGCAATACTGTTCTTTACAACATGGGACTTTGCTTCCATCACCAGTCACATGTACAACTGGGTGTTGTTTTTACTTTGGCTCTGCCTCTTCATTCTATCTGGAGTTATTTCTCCACTCTTCTCCAGTAGCATATTGGGCACCTACTGACCTGGGAGTTCATCTTTCAGTGTCCCATCTTTTTGCCTTTTCATACTGTTCATGGGGTTCTCAAGGCAAGAATACTGAAGTGGCTTGCCATTCCCTTCTCCAGTGGACCACATTTTGTCAGAACTCTCCACCATGACCTGTCTGTCCTGGGTGGCCCTACACGGCATGGCTCATAGTTTTACTGAGTTAGACAAGGCTGTGGTCCATGTGATCAGATTGGTTAGTTTTCTGTGATTGTGGTGTTCATTCTGTCTGCCCTCTGATGGAGAAGGATAAGAGCCTTGTGGAAGCTTCCTGATGGGAGTAACTGACTGTGGGGGGAGTAGGGGTCTTGCTCTGATAGGTAAGGCCATGCTCAGCAAATCTTTAATCCAATATTTTTTGATGGGTGGGGCTGTGTTCCCTCCCTGTAGGCCAAACTATAGTAGGGTTATTGGTGGTAATGGTGATCTCCTTCAAAAGGACTTATGTCAGCATGCCAAAGCTCCCAGGACTTTTGTATTCAGTGCCCCTGACTCCATGGCAGGCCTCTGTGGATCCACGCCTCTGCTGGAGACCCCTGGACACTCACAGGAAAGTCTAGCTCAGTCTGTGTGGGGTCACTGATCCTTTCTCCTGGGTCCTGGTGTACCCAAGGTTTTGTTTGTGCCCTCCAAGAGTCTGTTTCCCCAGTCCTGTAGAAGTTCTGTAATGAAATCCTACTGGCCTTCAAAGTCAAGTTCCCTGGAGTTCTCAGTCCCTTTGCTGGATCCCCAGGTGGGAAATCTGCTGTGGGCCCTAGAGCTCTCATAACAGTTTGAGAACTTCTTTGCTATAGTCATTCTCCAGTGTGTGGGTCGTCTACTCAGTGGCTTTATGGTGGGGCTAATGGCAACCTCCTCCAAGAGGACTTATGCCACACTTTCAGTGCTGCAGGAGGTCTGTTCTTATTTCCATATTCATTTTGTCATTTGAATAGGATTTGTGGTAGAAGATGTAAATACGGCAGCCCTTTGTTTTGATCTGGCAGTATAGAGTGAAATTCAGGTGGATTTTGAAATCAGGAAAGATGAATAAAATCCAAAGTGAAAGTGAAAGTCACTCAGTCATGTCTGACTCTTTGTGACCCCATGGACTATAAAGCCCATGGAATTCTCCAGGCCAGAATATTGGAGTGGATAGCCTTTCCCTTCACCAGGGATCTTCCCAACCTAAGGATCAAACCCAGGTCTCCCACATTGCAGGCAGATTCTTTACCAGCTGAGCCACAAGGGAAGCCCAAGAATACTGGAATGGGTAGCCTATTCCTTCTCCAGTGGACCTTCCTGACCCAGGAATCAAAATGGGGTCTCCCACATTGCAGGTGGATTCTTTACCAACCGAGCTATTAAGGAATCCCTAATAAAGTTCAAGGAACCTCAAAAATGCAGATTCTTCTAGATCATTCAGCTTATTGAGGATAGAATAACAATGTGAAACCGGAACTGACCATAGCTGTCTGATCTCCATGCTCCTTCCATCCAGAGCCCTCCTGCCCCTGTGGTCAGAAGGGGTTGAGGAAGAGGAGACCCAGAGGAGACCCATAAAAAGGCCAGGTGGTCAGTCCTTGATGTTTTGAGCCACTGGATAGGGGTCCCCCAGTTAGAGGGTGATCCCAGCTGCAGTGGCTGTCCTTCCCCACCCAGCTCCAGCCAGCATGGAGAAGGCACCCAGGAGCAGAGGGATCAGACCTGGTGTTTTCCACCTCAATGGCCTCAAGGGCTGTCCTGGGTCAGGAGTGTTGCCTCCAAGCATCTGCTTCTCCATCCTGGATCTGGCGGCCTTCCAGAACCGAGGGGCTCCTGGGAATTTCCCATCATCACACTCTGCACCCACCATTGGAAAGCTCCCTCTTTCTGTTCTTCAAGTGGGTTTGGCAAATCCCGACCTTCCTTTGGAAAACTTGTGGTCTGTATGAGTCTGAAGCCCAGATGTTTGCTCATTGTAAGGTTTCCAGTACCTTCTGATCTGTTTCTGATACCTGCACAGGTGCCCCCCAAGGCAGGCTCTTGTCTGTTGGTATCATGTAGGTATGTCCAGGGGAGATGGGGGCTCCAGGATGATGGATGACAAGCCAAATAACTTGCCTAGAATTAACTTGCCTAGAATCACTTCATGGGAAATAGATGGGGAAACAGTGGAAACAGTGTCAGACTTTGTTTTTTTGGGGCTCCAAAATCACTGCAGATAGTGATTGCAGCCATGAAATTAAAAGACGCTTACTCCTTGGAAGAAAAGTTATGACCAACCTAGATAGCATATTCAAAAGCAGAGACATTACTTTGACGACTAAGGTCTGTCTAGTCAGGGCTATGGTTTTTCCTGTGGTCATGTATGGATGTGAGAGTTGGACTGTGAAGAAGGCTGAGCACTGAAGAATTGATGCTTTTGAACTGTGGTGTTGGAGAAGACTCCTGAGAGTCCCTTGGACTGCAAGGAGATCCAACCAGTCCATTCTGAAGGAGATCAGCCCTGGGATTTCTTTGGAAGGAATGATGTTGAAGCTGAAGCTCCAGTACTTTGGCCACCTCATGCGAAGAGCTGACTCATTGGAAAAGACTCTGATGCTGGGAAAGATTGGGGGCAAGAGGAGAAGGGGACGACCGAGGATGAGATGGCTGGATGGCATCACTGACTCTATGGACATGAGTCTGAGTGAACTCCGGGATTTGGTGATGGACAGGATGGCCTGGCGTGCTGTGATTCATGGGGTCGCAAAGAGTCGGACACGACTGAGCGACTGAACTGAACGAACTGAACTGACTTTCACAACAATCTGCAATTTTGATCAATCCAGAGTCACCAATGCAGTGATTCCCAGCATAGACTCCATGACATGGACGAATTTGTCTTTTGATAAAAGTGGCATTTCAAATAAGTAGGGAACACTGAATACAAGATTTTGGACTTGTATTGGCTAGCCATAGGGAAAAACGTTACCTAAAGACTAACATCCCTTTCCATATCAAACCTCCAATAGATTCCAGCTGGTTGGATTAGGTGGAAGAAAAGCATACTGAGAATTGCAGGAGGAGATAGAGGAAGCTGTCTTTGTGTCCATGAGGAGAAGAGGCTGTTAGGAAACAGACAGAAGCAACAACGTGTCTAAGAGACTGAAAACCACGGAGAGTTATTTTGCCCTCAGGCTCTACATGCAACGTAGGTCAGAAGGTCTCTTGCTCGACCCAGACACTCAGGGACTCAGGCTGACTGGGACCCTCTCGTCTGGGATAATACAGCTGGGAAGACACGCTGGAGAGTCACACTCTGGCCCTTCTACATTTTGGCCCAGAAGCGCCATGTGTCGTACTTGCTCAAAGCCTGTTGGTGAGAACCAATCATGTGACCCTGTACTGGTGTGGGGCAGTGTGGGAAGCAGGTTGAACGTTTATGGAGGCCACTGTTCCTGCCACAAACTCTATCCTATTACATTAAAACATCAGATGAAATGGATGATTTTGATGGATGTATAAATTAGCAGAATTGATCCAAGAAAAAAGAAGTTGCAAGAGATGCGCAGGAAGAAATGGAAGAATTTTCTAAGAGTTGCCTTCAAGAATTGAGGCCAGTCCCAGGTGGTTTAGTGGCAGGATAGTGAATATTTCTTGGGGGTAAGATGCTCCCAGAATCCACTGGGGGCTGTGTACCTTATGTGGAGTCAACAGAAGGAAGCCAGGAAGCAAGGGGCAGGAAGTGCCACCGCAGGGCGTTAGGGTAAGACGTGGGTCCCTGTCTCCCTCTCCAGTTACTCCCAGTCCAGCGGGGGTGCACTCGGACCCTGGCACTTCTGTAAATGCAAGCTGTTTACCTGGCACTATCCTGTCCTGGTTAATTCCATGTGTTAACTAGACCGCAGTGTCCAGATACTTGGTTAAGATTACTGCTGTTGTTCAGTGACTAAGTTGTGTCCAAATCTTTGCGACCCTGTGGGCTTCAGCATGCCAGGCTTCCCTGTCCTTCAGGGCACGGCTGAGCTCTGGCCCAGGATGGTGCAGCCTGTGGGGTGTGGTGTGCTGCTGCTCCATGCCCCCGAGCTCTTGCTCTGTGTACTGCCTGCTCAAGACACCCACCCAGGCCTCTCTTGTTCAGTTGCTCAGTCGTGTTTGACTTTGTGACTCTATGGACTGCAGCACGCCAGGCTTCCCTGTCCATTACCGTCTCCCGGAGCTTGCTCAAACTCAAGTCCGCTGAGCCAATGAAGCCATCCAGCCATCGCATCCTCTGTTGCCTCCTTCTCCTCCTGCCTTCAATCTTTCCCAGCATCGTTGTCTTTTCCAATGAGTCAGCTCTTTGCATCAGGTGGCCAAAGTATTGGAGCTTTGGTCAAGTATTATTCTATTTTTTTTGGCCATGCCACACAGCATACTGGATATTTGTTCCCCAACCAGGTGGAAGTTCAGAGTCCTAACCACTGGACTGCCAGTGAATTTCTGTTAAATATTATTCTCAGTGTCTCCATGAAGGTATTTTGGGATGTGATTAGCTATTAAATCTGTGAACTTAACATGGAAGGGCCTCACCCAATCATCTGAAGCCATGGTGAGAACAAAGACTGATCTCCCCTGAGAAAGAAGGAATTCTGCCAGCAGCTGGCCTTTGGGACCTGGACCGGAGCTCTTCCCTGGGTCTCCAGCTGCCAGCCCGCCCCACAGGATTTAGATTTTCACCTTCACAGCTGTGTGAGCCAATTCCTCTAAATAAATCTCTCTGTATACATAAACATCTTGTTGGTTCTGTCTCTCTGGAAAATACTGACCCGTGTACCTCCCAACAGACCATGGGCAACCGGGCAGAGTGATTCCTCACTGGGAAACTAGGGTGCTGTTATAGGCCGGGAGAATGTGCTCGGCAGTCAAGGAAGGTCTAAGGAGAGTGAAGAGACAGACAGATGCCCGCGGAGCAGTAGATGTGGGAGCCCCGTCGGGGGTGTGGCCAGCTTGCAGTTTATTGTATGAAGCTATTGGAATCACAGAAAGTATGAGATGCTATTTGTAAATATTTATAAATGGGTATTTGCTGTTGTTCAGCTGGTAAGTTGTGTCCAACTGTTTACGACCCCATGGACTGCAGCATGCTAGGATTCTCCTAGGAAACTAGGGAGCTGTTACAGGCAGGGGGAGTGCGCTCGGCACACTTGGGAGTGTGCTCAAACTCATGTCCACTGAGCCAATGGTTGCATCCAACCATCTCATCCTCTGTTGCTCTCTTTTCCTCCTGCTCAATCTTTCCCAGCATCAGGGTCTTTTCCAATGAGTCGCCTCTTCTCATCAGGTGGCCAAAGTATTACAGCTTCAGCTTCAACATCAGTCCTTCCAATGAATATTCAGAGTTGATTTCCTTTAGGACGGACTTGATGTCCTGGCTGTTTTTTTTTAATATACACTATAAATCTGTAGATATACATATGCATTTATATTTAGAAATTATCCATTTATTTGGCTGCATTGGGTCTAGTTGCGGCACGCGGGATGCTTGTTGTGGTGCGCGGACTCTCCATTTGAGGTCTGTTGGTTCAGTAGTTACAGCATGCCAGCTTAGTTGCCCCTGGGCATGTGGGATATTAATTCCCCCTCCAGCGATCAAACCTGTGTCCCCTGCATTGCAAGGTGGATTCTTAACCACTGAACCACCAGGGGAGTCCCTCTAAATGTCTATATTTAAAATTAGGAGTCTCTGTCAATCTTCAGGCATGGATAAGATTCAAAGTCTTTAGCTGTGAGGCACTTTCTTGTCAGGGGCTTTCATCTCAGCACCACTGAAGCTTCATCTTCACGCTGGGGGCGATGGTCTTCAGGCTATCACAGCTGTGCCTGACTGGCAGGAGCAGAGCCCACATGGATTCTCCCGAAGGTAGAAAAGGACAAGATGTTCCCTTGGAGGAGAGGGGAGGGCTCCAGGTGCTGGTGAATCCAGAGCCATTTGGCTGCCCATGGGAGCAAGTTCCACAGAGGAAAGTTTCGAAAGATAAGAGATTCATTTTAGAGCCTCACAAGGGCCCGGGGACATCTGCCTCTTTCACTAGAGCACAGGAGAAGACACTGTCCCCAGACAGCTCGCCCCGGAGCTGAGCAAACGGAGACTGCCTGGCTGGCGCTGGCCTGCTCTTTTCATCAAACGGGCTGGGCTCACTGGAGTAGTAAATGGCAATCTGCTCCAGCATTCTTGCCTGGAGAATCCCATGGACATAGGAGCCTGGCAGCTTACAGTCCATGGGGTCATGACACCACTGAGCACGCACGCACCCTGAACTTGGGCTCACTCTCACTTCCCATCTCCCTGCTCTCAGGACACCATGACCTCTGTACTGTGTTCTGAAGACAGTTGGAAACTAGGACCAGTGTACCCAAAACAAGTTTGCATTCACCTGGGATGACTGAAAAGGAGGAATGCAGAGAAAGGAAGGGAAGGTGGACCATGATGATGAATTCCGAATTTCTGTGCAAATTCCACCATCAGCTAGCGATCTATGAGTCAAGGGCTCCTAGCACGCTCCAAATAGAAGCTGGGTAAACACTGCCACTTTTTGTTTGCCTTGAGAGTTAGCTGTCTGCAAGCATGTTAGGAAACCGTGGCAAAGAGCATTCCAAACGCATGTGGTGCCTTTGAGTTTATTTATTTGTCTCAATTTATTCCAGCCATGTTTGAGCATGGCGTGATTATGCATCTCACACTGACTGAAGATCACGGCCTGTGTGGTGGGTAGGGCAGGAGGAGGGGAAAGGGTTTCCTAGCTTCATCTAATTTAAAGCACCTTTGGCTGAGTGGTGCAGCGAAGAGGATATGGCTAAAACAAATAAAAGTCAGACAGGATCAAAGTGCAGGCACAAATCTATTCCTTCGGAAGCAGCTCCTCTCTCCCCTGGCCCCCTCTCTCCCCCTGGCCCTCTCTCTCATGTCCCTCTCTTCTCTTTCCCTGGCCCTGCTTGTTTTCCTTACTCGAGTTGCAGTGATTCTTTTGTGGCAGAGCTCCAGAATGACCTCCTCTCCTCCAAGCGTGACCGCGGCTTCAT
The DNA here is from genome assembly GCA_006408695.1 of Aepyceros melampus. NCBI lineage: Eukaryota > Metazoa > Chordata > Mammalia > Artiodactyla > Bovidae > Aepyceros > Aepyceros melampus. The sequence goes on along the minus strand of SJXQ01005191.1, from coordinate 114,961 downwards.
CTCTGATTGATGGGCGAAATCACAGGCACCTCGGGCTTGAAGGAGGTCTGAGAGCCTCCTGATTGCGTGGTGGACACGTGAAGCAGGGCAGTCGTCAGCGCTTCTGAGCAGTTCAGAGACAGACAGGTTGGGAGAAGCTGGCTTGAAGCACAGAGCCTGGAGATTCGCTCCCCAGCACGCCTGCACGGCTGCTGTGCGGGCCTTCACGTGGTAAGCGTGGGGCGCCACAGAGCCAAGGTGGCCGTCCTGCCGCGCTCGTCGCACGCCGAGGGCGGGGGCTCCACGCTGTTCCCACGCAGGGTCACACGTCTGGTCTGGAGACCGGCGGTTGCTCAGATTTCCTGGTTCTGATGAGAGCTCCAAGGGCCCCAACACACGGGGGTTACCTTAGCCCACATAGCACACACATGCCCCAGACCTACACACAAATCACACACACACACACACCACACATACACACACGTCACAAGCCACACACACAAAGCATACATACGCGTGTGTACGCACAGACACCACACACACGGCACACCTTTCCCTGACCTGCCGGTGGGTGATTCTCCCCGCGCAGCCTGCGGTCAGGAGGAGGCCCTGCCCTGCAGCCACACCGTCACCCAGTCTGAAAGAGACTCTGCAGGCCCCTCGGACCTCACCCCAGCGCAGGGGCGGACTGGCCCTGGCTGGTCCCGTGGCCAGCCCCGATCAATCACTGCGTGTGCAAAGAAGGCACTCCACTTATTGGCCCTAGGCAATCAGAACCCCACCCCAGACCTGATGAGACAAGGTGGTCTGTGATAGTGCCAATAAAACTCCGTGTGTGTGTGTGTGTGTGTGTGTGTGTATGGTGTATGTGTGTGTGTGTGTGTGTGTGTGGCATGTCTCTCTGTGTGTGTGTGCTATGTCTCTCTCTGTGTGTGTATGGTGTTTATATGTGTGTTATGTCTCTCTGTGTGTGGCATGTCTCTGTGTGTGTGTGTGTATGGTGTGTGTGTGTGTTATGTCTGTGTGTATGGTGTGTGTGTGTGTGGTATGTCTGTGTGTGTGTGTGTATGGGGTGTGTGTGTATATGGTGTGTGTGTTATGTCTGTGTGTATGGTGTGTGTGTGTGTGGTATGTCTGTGTGTGTGTGTGGTGTGTGTCTGTGTGTGGTGTGTGTGTGGTGTGTGTGTGTGTGGTATGTCTGTGTGTGGTGTGTGTGTGTGTGTGTGTACGGGGTGTGCTCTGTGTGTCGTGTATGGTGTGTGCGTGGTGTGTGCTTCTCTAGTTTAGGGAGGGGCTTTGGGTGGAGGCCGGCACTGGCCGGTTTCTGGAGGGGTCCTGCCCGCGGTGCTGTCTGGTGGTGGGCGCGGAGTGCTGCCTCAGGAGCTGTCAGGGCGGCGTCTGCTGAAAGGGATTGGGGCCAATGTGTGGGGCAGCGGCTCCTCTTGTCACGCTCATGTGCGGTTTTGAATCCCCAAGACAGGGAGATTTATGAGTGTTTCCCACACTTACTGGTCCAAGAAGATCTCTCTTTCCGCTGGAGCGGTAGAAAGGAAGACGAAGCTTTAGGATAAATATTAATAACTGAAACTGGAAGACATTTCAGGAAGCCCTGTCGTCTTCCAGAGGGAAATGGACAATGCACCCTGGCACTGCAGGGCAGATTCCCTCCCCAGCTCCCAGCCAGCTCCCACCCGCCAGCACTGGGTCCTGTGTGAACTCTCCACCATCGTGGCTTTGCTGGTGCTGTCCCCTCGGCCTGGAATGCCCATATCCCCAAGCCCACTGACCATTCTTCTGGACAACTCTGGCCTTTGAAACTGGGGTGACCTTCCCTACCTGCTCACACCGCAGGGGAGGGACACCCCACACCCCATGGTGATCCCAGCATGCTCACCTCCACTGTATACACAGCGCCCCCAACAACCTCCGTCATCACAGTGCACGGGGCACTTTGGACGCGGTGCAGGTCAGAGCTGCTTGTTCATTTGTTTGCCTCCGCCGGACGATGAGACGCCCAAGTAAACCTTTGCTTCCACACAGTATCTGCAAAAGCAACTTGTGCTGGGGCTGTGCTCAGTCATGTCCAACTCTTTGCGACCTCATGGACTGTAGTCTGCCGGGCTCCTCTATCCGTGGGATTCTCTGGGCAAGAATACTGGAAGTTTACCATTTCCTTCTCCAGGGGATCTTCCCAACTCAGGGATCGAACCTGTGTTCCCTGTGTCTCCTGTGCTGGCAGGCTGCTTCTTTACCACCGAGGCACCTGGGAAGCTCTTCAATGCTGGTGAATGAAGAAACGATTGAATGACACCCTTATAAGTGTTTCTTAGGGTGTTCAGTCAGGAATCTCTTATCGATTTCTGCAAGTTTAGATCGGCTGAGTTTGCCAGGCCCTCAGGTAGCTGGAACTGAGAAATACTAGTCCCAGTTGCTGGAAAGTAGGCTCTTCAATCTATAAATCTTCAGAAAAAATACTGACTTGATGACACCCATTGATGACAGTTGCTTTCTATCTCTGCTATGGAAATTGTTATCATTGGTTCATGGCCTCTTGGCTTCCCAAGTGGCTCAGTAGTAAAAAATCTGCTTGCCAATGCAGGAGACACTGATTCGATCCCTGGGTCAAGAAGATCTCCTGGAGGAGGAGATGGCAACCCACTCCAATATTCTTGCTTGGAAAATCCTATGGAAAGAGGAGCATGGTGGACTACAGTCCCTGCGGCTGAAAAGTCCAATATGACTGAGTGACTCAGCACGTGTGCACACACGTATGACCTCTCGTAGACAATGAACCTGAGTGACTCAGCATGCGTGCACACACGCGTGACCTCTCGTAGACAATGAACCTGAGTGATTCAGCATGCGGGCACAGACACGTAACCTCTCGTAGACAATGAACCTGAGTGACTCAGCATGTGGGTCCTGCCCGCGGTGCTGTCTGGTGGTGGGCGCGGAGTGCTGCCTCAGGAGCTGTCAGGGCGGCGTCTGCTGAAAGGGATTGGGGCCAATGTGTGGGGCAGCGGCTCCTCTTGTCACGCTCATGTGCGGTTTTGAATCCCCAAGACAGGGAGATTTATGAGTGTTTCCCACACTTACTGGTCCAAGAAGATCTCTCTTTCCGCTGGAGCGGTAGAAAGGAAGACGAAGCTTTAGGATAAATATTAATAACTGAAACTGGAAGACATTTCAGGAAGCCCTGTCGTCTTCCAGAGGGAAATGGACAATGCACCCTGGCACTGCAGGGCAGATTCCCTCCCCAGCTCCCAGCCAGCTCCCACCCGCCAGCACTGGGTCCTGTGTGAACTCTCCACCATCGTGGCTTTGCTGGTGCTGTCCCCTCGGCCTGGAATGCCCATATCCCCAAGCCCACTGACCATTCTTCTGGACAACTCTGGCCTTTGAAACTGGGGTGACCTTCCCTACCTGCTCACACCGCAGGGGAGGGACACCCCACGCCCCAGGGTGATCCCAGCATGCTCACGCTCCACTGTATACACAGCGCCCCCAACAACCTCCGTCATCACAGTGCATGGGGCACTTTGGACGCGGTGCAGGTCAGAGCTGCTTGTTCATTTGTTTGCCTCCGCCGGACGATGAGACGCCCAAGTAAACCTTTGCTTCCACACAGTATCTGCAAAAGCAACTTGTGCTGGGGCTGTGCTCAGTCATGTCCAACTCTTTGCGACCTCATGGACTGTAGTCTGCCGGGCTCCTCTATCCGTGGGATTCTCTGGGCAAGAATACTGGAAGTTTACCATTTCCTTCTCCAGGGGATCTTCCCAACTCAGGGATCGAACCTGTGTTCCCTGTGTCTCCTGCGCTGGCAGGCTCTTCTTTACCACCGAGGCACCTGGGAAGCTCTTCAATGCTGGTGAATGAAGAAACGATTGAATGACACCCTTATAAGTGTTTCTTAGGGTGTTCAGTCAGGAATCTCTTATCGATTTCTGCAAGTTTAGATCGGCTGAGTTTGCCAGGCCCTCAGGTAGCTGGAACTGAGAAATACTAGTCCCAGTTGCTGGAAAGTAGGCTCTTCAATCTATAAATCTTCAGAAAAAATACTGACTTGATGACACCCATTGATGACAGTTGCTTTCTATCTCTGCTATGGAAATTGTTATCATTGGTTCATGGCCTCTTGGCTTCCCAAGTGGCTCAGTAGTAAAAAATCTGCTTGCCAATGCAGGAGACACTGATTCGATCCCTGGGTCAAGAAGATCTCCTGGAGGAGGAGATGGCAACCCACTCCAATATTCTTGCTTGGAAAATCCTATGGAAAGAGGAGCATGGTGGACTACAGTCCCTGCGGCTGAAAAGTCCAATATGACTGAGTGACTCAGCACGCGTGCACACACGTATGACCTCTCATAGACAATGAACCTGAGTGACTCAGCATGCGTGCACACACGCGTGACCTCTCGTAGACAATGAACCTGAGTGATTCAGCATGCGGGCACAGACACGTGACCTCTCGTAGACAATGAACCTGAGTGACTCAGCATGCGTGCACACACGTATGACCTCTCATAGACAATGAACCTGAGTAACTCAGCATGCGTGCACACATGTATGACCTCTTATAGACAACGAACTCTTAGGCCATAGTGATTTCTTCTGCTCATCATTTCTCCTAACACATCCAGTCTCAGGGGTTTCAGTGGACAGAATAATCCACAGTTTGGTGAGATCAGCTATTGGTCTTACCCTGATTGGCGTGGGACCTGAAGATTTCCTGAAGTCCTTGTTGCTTTGGCAAAGCAGTGTTGCATGAAGTGTTTCTGATTCGATGTTGGATCTGTGCAAAAATATTCCAGAACACAAAGAGGGATAAAACATCAGGCAACAAATAAAGACATTAGAAAATTAATGTATTTATTTGGCTGCTTTGATCTAAGCTGTAGCACACGGGATCTTGGTTGCAGTGCACGGGCTTCTCTGGTTTCAGCTCATGACCTTAGTTGCCCCGGGGCTTGTGGGGTTTTAGTTCTACAACCAGGGATCGAGCCCACATCCCCTGCACTGGAAGGTGGATTCTTAACCCCTGGACCACCAGGGAAGTCCCAAGGACATGGTTTTTTAAAGCTTATCTGGAAAATGAAAATAAAAATTTGGAAAGAGTTTCAATGCCTTGCATGCATGAGACAAATAAAGAAAATAGGGACTTTTAAGAGATGAAATATAAGATGAAAAGATGCTCGAGAGCTGATAAATGGAGAATGATAAAGAAACCAATAGGCACTTGCAGAATTTAAGTTATTATTAGAGCAGCAAGGACTGAAATTATTACTCTAAACAAAATACCTGATGGGAATACAAAACACAAACAGAAACGAGACAAGGACTGGAATGAGAGAGCCACGAGCTGCTGGGCAGCAGTGCGATGCAACAGGACGAGCTGCTGGGCCAGCAGTGTGTGCAACAGGAGGAGACTTTGTTGTGTGGAAGGAGCCCATACCAAAAGCAATGAGAACAGTGTTCTGATGCTGTAATAGGAGGACATTTTCTGTGGCTAAAGAAGACACAAATCTGCACTTCAACAAATCTCAGGGTGTCCAAGGGAACATGATTAGTTCCACCTGCTGCTGGGTGAAACCCCTGCCTGTTCAGGGCAAGGAGCAGAGTCTCAGGATCCAGAAGTAACACGAGAGTCTAGAAAGGGAACCGGCAGGCTGGCCTCAGAGTTCTCTCAAGGTCAGGTGACAAAAGATAGTAGATCTATAGCCACAGAGGTGCTGAGGGGAAGCTTCTGTGAAACCAAGACTTTTCCCAGCGGAGCCCCAGCTTGTGTATTGGCAGCAGAAGACACCAACTGCAGGTGAACTCATGGCCCGAGGGCCTGCTGCCTCACTACAGTTCAGCGCTGCTACCAGGACGAACGGCCTGTTCTAACCAGCCAAAAGATGACTCAAGATAATCCGCCGAAAATGTGGGTCAGAGAAGGAAAGGCAGGTGCTGAGCACACATTCCATTTAAACGTCTCACTGTGTGTGTGATCAGTCACTTCAGTCGTGTCTGACTCTTTGTGACCCCATGAACTGCAGCCTGCCAGGCTCCTCTATCCATGGGATTCTCCGGGCAAGAACACTGGGGTGGGTTGCCATGCCCTCCTCCAAGGGGTCTTCCCAACCCAGGGATCGAACTAGCATCTCTTGTGTCTCCTGTACTGGTAGGTGGGTTCTTTGTCTTAGCTCCACCTGGAAAGCAAGCATCACATTAGGTCTTAATAATGGTAGTAAGTGTGCTTACATATAAGAACAAAAATGTTGCCTGGACTCCTAATCAGGTCAGATCAACTTCTTATGAAATTTAAAACAATCATCTAATGGAGAAAAGAGAGAATCAAATCATTAATAACAAATAGTTTGAAAAGAATGGAAGAGAAAAATTTGTATGCTAGATTTTATTGGTTGTAGTTGGAACTATTAATATACTAAGAAAATAAGTTCATACTTTAAAAATTGTCAAAAGAAATTAAATTTTCAAGAGGAAAAACCCCAAGGAAAACAGAAGGGCTATAGAGAACAAATATAGAGAAGAAGCAACTAATTAGAAAATAGAAACAATAGAAGTGATAAAGATCAAGAATTCACTCTATAGAAGAAAATAGAATAAACTATTAACCAGGTAGTCAAGAAAAAGATGAGAAAACATGAATATATTACATGAAAATAGCCTCAAAGGAGCCAGCATTTGAGGAGACTAAGTCCTAAAACTCTGTGCTCAGAGAGTTTGAAAAAGTAGCTGAAGAGATTAATTTTCTTTTTTTTTTTTTTAAATTAATTTTTATTTTTTAGTTTGTTTTGCTTTACAATACTGTATTCGTTTTGTTACACATTGACATGAATTAGCCATGAGTGTACATGAACTCCCAATCCCGACCCCCACCTCCACCCTCCCACCCCACACCCTCTCTCTGGATTATCCCGTGCATCAGTCCCTAGCATCCTGCATCCTGCATCAAACCTGGACTGGCAATTCGTTTTGCTTATGATATCACACATGTTACATTGCCACTCTGCCAACCCATCCCACCCTCTCCCTCTCCCACAGAGTCCAAAAGGCCATTCTATACATCTGTGTCTCTTTTGCTGTCTTGCGTACAGGTTTATCATTACCATCATTCTAAATTCCATATATATGTGTAAGTATACTGTATTGATGTTTTTCTTTCTGGCTTACTTCACTCTGTATAATCGGCTCCAGCGTCATCCACCTCATTAAAACTGATTCAAATGTATTCTTTTTAATAGCTGAGTAATACTCCATTGTGTATATGTACCACAGCTTTCTTATCCATTCATCTGCTGATGGACATCTAGGTTGCTTCCATGTCCTGGCTATTATAAACAGTGCCGCAATGAACATTGGGGTACACGTGTCTCTTTCAATTCTGGTTTCCTTTTATCCCCGTGCATCAGTCCCTAGCATCCTGCATCCTGCATCAAACCTGGACTGGCAATTCGTTTTGCTTATGATATCACACATGTTACATTGCCACTCTGCCAACCCATCCCACCCTCTCCCTCTCCCACAGAGTCCAAAAGGCCATTCTATACATCTGTGTCTCTTTTGCTGTCTTGCGTACAGGTTTATCATTACCATCATTCTAAATTCCATATATATGTGTAAGTATACTGTATTGATGTTTTTCTTTCTGGCTTACTTCACTCTGTATAATCGGCTCCAGCGTCATCCACCTCATTAAAACTGATTCAAATGTATTCTTTTTAATAGCTGAGTAAAATTTTCTAAAAAGGTTTATATCATTAAAATGAATTGAAGAAGTGCTAGAATATTTACAAGTGTCAACATATATAGAGGAGCAGCAGCAACTAAGTGTGGCTTGTGTGTGACTGTGTTGAGTTTGTGGGGGTGAGTGTGAGTGTGTGGTATGTTTGCGTATGAACATGCTTGGTGTATGTATGTATATGTGGTGTTTATATGGGTATGAGTAATGGGTATGTGTGGTGTGTGTATGAGGTGTGTGAGGATGAGTGCATGTGTATGTGTGGGCTGTGTATGTGTGTGAGTGTGTGCTTTAACCTCCTGTAATCTCCTTCAGGCTTCCCAAGTTCCTTCAGCACAAGCAATGATGGTGGTGGTGGTGATGGTGGTGATGGTGGCGGCAGTGGTGGTGGTGATGATGGTGATGGTGGTGTTGGTGGTGATGATGGTGGTGGTGATGGTGGTGATGATGGCAGCAGTGGTGGTGGTGATGATGGTGATGGTGATGATGGTGATGGTGATGGTGGTGATGGTGATGGTGGTGATGGTGATGGTGGTGATGGTGGTGATGGTGATGGTGGTGGTGGTGGTGATGGTGATGGTGGTGGTGGTGATGATGATGGTGATGGTGGTGATGGTGATGGTGGTGATGGTGGTGATGGTGATGGTGATGGTGATAATGGTGATAGTGGTGGTGATGGTGATGGTGGTGGTGGTGGTGGTGATGGTGATGATGGTGATGGTGATGATGGTGATGGTGGTGGTGATGGTGATGGTGATGATGGTGATGGTGATGGTGATGATGGTGGTGGTGATGGTGATGGTGATGATGGTGATGATGATGGTGATGGTGGTGATGGTGTTAGTGGTGGTGGTGGTGGTGGTGATGGTGATGGTGGTGATGGTGATGGTGATGATGGTGATG
>SJXQ01005191.1:67969-86677 GCA_006408695.1 Aepyceros melampus | reverse complement strand
TGGACCAGCGCCGTGGAGGGGCCATCTGGGGCAGGTGTGCAGACGGCACTTTATTCCCGTGAAGATGTTCATCAGACGATCCCTCCCTACCAGCCGCTTGTGCAAGATTCACACCTCAGAGGAGGGAGGCTCCCACAGAGCAAGAGAGGAGGAGGGAGAGCACATCAGCTTTTGAGGTGAATTAGCGCATGAGTCTTCCCGGGTGAGACTGCACAGTGGACCAAGGTCTCTGTCACTTAGGAGACTCAAGTTTCTGTGCACCCGATGTTGTAAACACACTTACATGGTAACAGCAGACTTGGGAAGAAGGCAGGATGAGTGAGAAAGAGTTTTCCCGCCTCCAGGTGATAGGCATTTCAGAGCTTAGGGGGAGGGGTGAGCTGGGAATAGGGTGAACCTGACCACGAAGATGGCACCCTCCCACCCGAGGCCGAGGAGACACAGCCCTTTGTCCAGAGGAGCTGAGCGGCCACCACAGCGGGCCAGCAGAGGGGTGGAAGGAGGCTAGATCCAGCTTTAAATCCACCCGTTCCAGCCGACAGGAGAGGCCAGCGAGAGGAGGGTGGGCGGTTGGGGGATTCCTTTGCACAGAGCTGTTTGAGGAGCCCTGTCCTGGAAGGGTATGGGGGTGAGGGGCATCCCTTTCTGGCCCTGGGCTGCTTCCAGGATGTTCCTGGGGAGACTAGACACGGGTGCTCTGTGCCTGGGAGACCCAGACCCCCCTGGGGTGAGAGGTTGTATGATGGGGTGTAGCAGCTGAGTAGGGATTTTGTCTGGAGACACCTGCACACCCAGAGACCTAATGTGGACCCCAACACCATAGATGCTGGCCCTGGGGCAATCACAGAGAGCCCGTTCGGGGGTCAGCTGTAGAGGGGTGGCCTGGGGGCAGCCATAGAGAGCTGGCCGGGGGTCAGCCTCGATCCTGCCCACGGGGCCGCCTGGAGGGGTGGAGAGTCCCCAGCAGAGATGAGGCAGAGGAGTTGCATCATCCGAGGGTGATGGAGGGTTGCTTTGCCGTGACAGCTGATGAGAGGCCAAGGGATGGGATTGGAGCGCGTCTCCAGGGAGCTCATCCGAGAAGAGTCAGCTATAAGCCTCAGGAGCACTGAACTTGGGTCAGGAGGACAGGACCAGCCAAGGGAGACTTTCCCAGGCCCCTCCGTCTCCTCTCCTCCTGGCCGGGGGCAGCAGGAGTCCAGGCTGGCCAGGGGAGGGAGGAAGCCCTTCTCCACTTGTATCCTTTGCCTCATCCTTACACGCCCACCTGTCCCGAGGAATTTGTAGCCATCCTTTGGGACTTAGCTTGGTTGTCACTGCTTCTCGAAACCTTTTGTAATCTCTCAAGAGTCAGGTGTCTTGTTTAGGAGCCCCGGCCTCCCCAGGGCCCGGCAGCGTAGCAGTACGTGATGCCCCGTCACGGCCTGTGGACTCGTGCAGGGCCGGGCCCTGTGTCTGGCTGGAATGTGGGAGGCAGTAACACTTATTTCAAAGAGTGAGTGACTGGAGGGGAAACAATTCACTAGATGACGGCTCATTTATACTGATAACACTTAATATGCATCCAATCAAAACCACGCCTTAAAAATATTTAGCAGAATAAGAAAAAGTCTGATTATATATAAAAATGTGAAAAGTGTGGTGACTTCTATACCAGCAAACACATACACTTACCTTAAGGGCTAAAAGCTAAAATGGAAAAGTCTGGTGACTCTAAATATTGTCAGGATCAGAGAGCAACCAGAATATACTGAGGGGATGTATGTGACACAGTAACTCTGAAAAAGCTCTGATATGTTCTTATCCTGGGACCCCCAAATTCTCTTCTAGGTGTTGATCCAAGGGAAATAACAATGTGTGCTCCCCAAAAGACTTCTACAAACATTCCCCTATCATTTTGCAAATAATGCCTCCAGATTGGGAACAGGCTAGGTGTATATCGGTAAGAGACTGGGTTCTGTGTGAATACACCAATGAATGGATGACTCCTGGGCAGAAAAAGGAAGAAACTGTTGATACATATGACAATGTGGATGAAGACACAAAATTTTTGCTGCACTTCTGAAAGAAGCCTTATTCATAAGAGTACATACCCATGGTTCCATTTGTATAAAATCCTAGAATAGCTGAAACTATTCTATGGAAGGGAAAGTTGAATGAGGCGGCCTCTGAGAAATGCAGAAGTTTAGGAAGGGTGGCAGTGATATTCTGTATTTTGAAAGGAGGTTGGGTTGCACACTTGTCAAGACTTGGCAAATATGCACATAAGATTTCTGCGTGCACATGTGCCAAGCTGCTTCAGTCGTGTCTGACTCTGTGACCCCAAGCCGGCCAGTCTCGTCTGTCCATGGGATTCTCCAGGCAAGAATGCTGAAGTGGGTTGCCATGCCCTCCTCCAGGGGATCTTCCTGACTCAGGGGTCAATCCTGCACCTCTTCCGTCTCCTGCAGGTTCTTTACCACTTAGCACCACCTGGGAAGCCCACATTGTTTACAGATTTTACAAAAAAAAACACAACACAACACTATTATTGAGTTCTAATTAATGATAACCTTGCTGAGGCATTTAAGGGGGAATGTATTCTTATTTTCAATTTAATTTGAATTGCATAATACATGGAGATTCTCTGGTAGCTTAGTTTTTAGGACTTGGAGCTCTTGCTGCCAGGGGCCCAGGTTCGATTCTTGGTTGAGGAGCCAAGATTTTGCAAGCTGTGCAGTGTGGCTGAAACAAAAACCCCACTACATTAACAGGTGGATTATGGAAGGACAAATGGAGAAGTGGATGGACGATGAAGAAGCAAGGGGCTGCTGTAAGATGAGTGGTGAGATCCAGGTTGTGACTACCTGGGCTCCTACTGTGTACTGGCTTCCTGTAACACATCACTACAAACCAATGGCCTCAAACAACAGAAACCTATTCTCTCCCAGTTCTGCAGGCCAGAAATCTGAAATCAAAGAGTGGGCAATGCCATTCTCCCCTGAAGGCTGGAGGGGACATTCTGCTTCCAGCCTCTCCCAACTTCTAGTGGCTCCCAGCATTTTTTGGCCAGTGGCCACATCACTCCACTTGCTGCCTCTGGGGTCTGTTTCTGTGAAAAATGCCATTGGAATTTTGTATCTGGTTAACTAGTGCCATTGTCTCACCTCTTGCAAAATGCTTTCTTCCTTCCCCATGTCAGCAGCATGAAGGAGTTTTTCTTCAGGATTCACCAAGAGAAGCTGGATGAGTTTCTGGAGGTATAACTCACAAAGGTTATTCCTGGATCCCCATGGAGTTTTTAACTCTCAGACTTGTCCACACTGTTGCTGCTGTTGTTCAGTTGCTAAGTCCTGTCTGACTCTTTGCGACCCCGTGGACTGCAGCATGCCAGGCTTCCCTGCCCTTCACCATCTCTCAGAATTTGCTCAACTTCATGTCCATCAATTGGTGATGCCATCCAACCATCTCATTCTCTGTTGTCCCCTTATCCTTTTGCTTCAATCTTTCCCAGCATTGGGGAAGCTTCAGTCCTTCCAATGAATATTCAGGATTGATTTCCTTTAGGATGGACTGGTTGGATCTCCTTGTGGTCCAAGGGACTCTCAAGAGTCTTCATCAGCACCACAGTTCATCAACTGAGTCTCCAGCAACTGGCCCTCTTGAGTTCAGGTTTTCCTGCCCACGCACTGGTTTCTGTGAGATTTCTGCTGCTTCGTCTGACTCTGGGAAGCTGTGAGTCTCAGGGTCTGCCTGGCAGTGTCTCCAAGTCTGGGAGCAGTGGTTTCCCCTGTGACCTCACCTCTCTGATGGCTCCACGAAGAGCTCTTAATGCTTCAGTTTGTTCAAGTTTCACTTCTGTTTAGGACAGAGATACGACTTCCAGGTTCCTGCATGCTGCAGTGGAAACTGGAACTCCAACAATGCTTTCTGACTCAAACATTTTTTTCTTATGATAAGTATATGTCATTTATGTAAAAAAAAATTTGCTATTTTAAATATTAAACTTAAAAGAGGGTTCACCTTTTGACTCAGTACTTACCCTTTGGGGGAAAGGGAGACAAGATTTACAAACAAATATGTCCATAGTGATGGTCTAGCGTCGTCTGGAAATAGCATAATTGTCTAATAGCAGGAGAATGCGCGCATAAATCATGCTCTAGCGGAATGATGGCATGCAAATGTGAAAAGTAGTTTAAAAAGAGTTTTAAAGCAACATGAAAAGGCATGACCTGAGCTTGTAAATGCAACCAGTGTTCTAAAAGTTTTATAGATTCCAAATTTTCCATAATATAAATACTTGTTAATTTATATTTAGAAAAAAATGTTATAAAATGTCTCTCCTTGGAAGGCCCTCCAAGGCTTTCTGCCCTCCCCCTGGCTCCCCAAGGGGCTGCCTTCCTGTGGCCAGGCCTCTGTGCCTTGAGGTCTCAGCTGGCCTGGCCCCCGGGAGGGGCCCTGTCATCCACTCCCTGCTGAGCCGCGTGGAGCTGGCGGTAGACTTTTCGGTCCCATCCGTTTCCTTGGAGGAAATTGGTTTCTGTGGTTGCTGAGTCTAACCGCCAGGTTCCACTGTTGAGTCCAGAAAATTTCCTTGTTTCCCGTCACCGTGCTATCAGCTTAGCTTCCATCTGGTCCATAGCTTTAACATTCTCCCACCAAGAAACTGAAGACAGCCAGGAATTGGTTTTTAGAAAGACTGGAGAGTCATGAGGCTCTCTGGGCCAAGACGAACTGATGGATGGAGGTCTCGGCCTTGAGTGGTCTGGACGGCAGGGCCCGGCAGGGCCTGGCAGGAGCGTTCGGGGCGGGGGGTGCCAGCAGATGGTTGTGCGGTGGTCCCCAGGGCACGGGAGCAGGTCGTGTTGGTGGGCTTGGGCGTGGCACGGTCGCCTCCCGCATGTGGGTACAAGGCAGTCCCCAGCAGCTCTCCTGCTTTGATGACACGGTTCCCAGCTGGAAGGGAGTCAACCCCTGAAATTCTGTGCTCCCAGTCGCAGTTCTCTGCCCATGTGCAGCATTGACTGAACAAGCCTGTTCCCGGGGGATCGCGGAGCTGTGAGCTGTCCATGTGAAAACTGTCAACCATAGAAAGGAGGCGCAGTGGCCTCTGGCTTGTGTCTCCAGCCTTTGAGTTAGCCACTCACCCACCAAGAGTGTGTTCCGAATGGTTGTTCTGTGTGGCGAGGATGAGTGCTGCACACATTGGGGCCTAGATGACTGCCAGGGAGAGGAGAGTGCCTGGTGATCTGGGGAGGGAACTTCCAGGCCTAACTGAGGGCCCACGTGCCTCCTTGAACTGTAAAGATCACACGGTCCTGGTGAGAGGAGGCGGGCTCACGCGGCGCCCTCACCTAGAGTTAGCACCGGCACCCCTCACCAGCTTAAAAGCCAGCAGTCAGAAAACGAAGGTAATGGCACCCGGTCCCATCACTTCATGGCAAATAGATGGGGAAACAGTGGAAACAGTGGCAGACTTTATTTTCTTGGGCTCCAAAATCACTGCAGATGGCGACTGCAGCCATGAAGTGAAAAGACACTTGCTCCTTGGAAGAAAAGTTATGACCAACCTAGACAGCATAAGCAGAGATATTACTTTCCCAACAAAGGTCCGTCTAGTCAAAGCTTTGGTTTTCCCAGCAGTCATGTATGGATGTGAGAGTTGAACTATAAAGAAAGCTGAGCACCAAAGAATTGATGCTTTTGAACTGTGGTGTTGGAAGCACTCTTGAAAGTCCCTTGGACTGCAAGGAGAACAAACCAGTCCATTGTAAAGGAAATCAGTCCTGAATATTCATTGGAAGGACTAGTGCTGAAGGTGAAGCTCCAATACTCTGGCCATCTGATCCGAAGAACTGACTCATTCGAAAAGACCCTGATGCTGGCAAAGATTGAAGGCGGGAGGAGAAGGGGGCGACAGGATGAGATGGCTGGATGGCATCACCGACTCAATGGATATGAGTTGGAGTATGCTCCAGGAGTTGGTGACGGACAGGGAAGCCTGGCATGCTGTGGTCCATGGGGTCACAAAGAATCGGACAAGACTGAGCGACTGAATGTCAACCCCAAGTGGACCCCAGGAGTAAGACAGATATTCATGGCTCATTTGGGAGGGACCCCAGGGAGCAGTGGGGGAGGGAGGGAATCTGGGGAGGGGTGGTTGGCGGGCAGGGTCCTGTGTGGACTGTGGTCTTCAGCCCGCAGGTCCTCTGAGGAGCTGCCCGCTGTTCCCTGGACAGAGTCGGAGGCTGAGGTGTCCCTACACTGACTCCCATCTTTCACCACCCAGGCTGTAAGCCCTGGTGCTCCTGTGTAGCCCTACCTAGCACCAAGCAAGTGCTCATGGCCAGAAAGTCTCCAGACGGAGACGCAGAGAGACCAGAAACAGTGGACCTGGTGGGAACTGTGCCCTGTGGGGCTGGTGGAGTGTGTGTGGGGGGGCATCCTTGACACTCCTGCTCCCCCGAGATAAGGCCTGGATTCTAGATGATTCTTTGACTTAAGCTGAGTCCATCACCTCAGTAATGGAGTGCCAGCGGTGTGTCGGGCAGTGTCCTGGGACTTGGGAATGACAGGGGGCAAAAGAGACCCCACGCTCTTGGAGCTCCCATGAACATAGTCATGCAGCATGGGGGTGTAGTGAGGGACCCAGAAAAGACAAGGATAGGGGCTTAGGCGTCCCCTAAGCCCACATTTATAGTGTGGTTTCATGACAGGGCAGACAGAGGGGCCATATGGGCTGTGGCCACTGGCCATGAGGACCACCATTGGAGCAGTGCCTCCTGGGAAGCTCCGTGTCCCGGTCCCATCGCAGGACGGTGGGTTGTCAGCAGCTTCCTGCTCACCTGAAGCCAGCAGCTGGGGTCTCTCAGCCCAGATGGCTGGCCCTGGACTTGGCCCGTGGAGGAAACCGCAGCAGCTTCCCCGTTTCCGTGGGTCATGTGCCTGCCTCACAGACTCATCCTCGTTTGCCCTTTTCTGGAAGTCTCATCATCTCTGGGAGCTGGAGGGGCGCAGCGGGTCCATGTGTGGGCAGGCAGGCAGCACTGGGGAGTTCAGTAGAGCAGTCTCCCATTGGATGGGAATTGGGAGTCTGTGACTATGGACCAGGTACCTAGGTCTCTATAACACAGTATCACAGACTTGGTGGCTGAAAACCACAGAGATGGAGCCTCACATGGATCTGGAGGCCAGAAGTCTGGCATCAAGTCATCTGCCGGGCCAAGCTCTCTCTGAAGCTCCCTGGGGAGATCGCGTTCCCAGCCTCCCTCTTGCTTCTGGGTGTTTCTGGAAATCCCTGGCATTCCTTGGCAGGTAGATGCGCTCATCCAGTCTCTGCCTCGTCTTCACGTCGGCTTGTCTGCTCTGTGTTTTCTCCCCTTCTCTTCCCGCATGAGAACACCTGTCACTGGATTTGGGGCCTAAATGATTTCATGGAGGATCTCATCTTGAAGTTCTTGACTTAACTGCATCTGCAAAGACCCTTTTGTCAAATAAGGTCACACTTACAGGCAATGGGCAGGCACATCTTTTGGGGCCATCATTCAATCCAATGTGGGGCTGCCCAGGTGGACCTACTGGTAAAGAGTCCTCCCGGCAATGGGAGAGAGGCAAGAGACTCAGGCTCGATCCCTCCAGGAAATGGCCACCCACTCCAGTATTCCTGGGGAGAAACCCGTAGACAGGACAGAGGAGCCTGGCAGGCTTACAGTACATGGGGTCACAGAGAGCCAGACATGAGTGAGCATTTGAGCATATACATATTCAATTCACTGTGGCTTGCTTTGGAGACTGAGAAACTAAAAGTTATTTTCTACTTTTAACAATTAATATAAAAGTGGTCTCAAGGCAGCCCCAGTTGCAAACACAGAGGCATGGAGAAGCTGCTCTGCTGGCAAGGACAGCCTGGGGCTGTGTTTCTGCTCTGCTGACCCTCCTCTAGCCAGCTGGACACATTTCCCCATCTCCACGCTCAAAGCCAGAGTTTTCTTCTCCCAGTTGTCAAGGGGATGGTAATATTGAGACGTGAAGAAGCAGGATTTCAAGCCCCAGCCACAGCATGTGTGAACCTTGTAGACTTGGTCAAAGGCATCGCTAAACCTCTTTGCACCTCGTTTTTCCCATCTGTGGAATGGAGACGTTTTCTGCCTTACCCTCTTCATGTACAGTCAAAGATGCAATAAAGCCACGTGGTAAAGTGTCTTAGAAATGATAAGGTAATACAAAGCGTTATCTAATTAGAGACTAACTTAGGCTTTACAACTGTAAAGTCCTTTTCTGGGGCCATGTCTTGAGGCATGCGAGATCTTAGTTCCCTGACCAGGGATGGATGACACATTTCCCCATCTCCACGCTCAAAGCCAGAGTTTTCTTCTCCCAGTTGTCAAGGGGATGGTAATATTGAGACGCGAAGAAGCAGGATTTCAAGCCCCAGCCACAGCATGTGTGAACCTTGTAGACTTGGTCAAAGGCATCGCTAAACCTCTTTGCACCTCGTTTTTCCCATCTGTGGAATGGAGACGTTTTCTGCCTTACCCTCTTCATGTACAGTCAAAGATGCAATAAAGCCACGTGGTAAAGTGTCTTAGAAATGATAAGGTAATACAAAGCGTTATCTAATTAGAGACTAACTTAGGCTTTACAATGTAAAGTCCTTTTCTGGGGCCATGTCTTGAGGCATGCGAGATCTTAGTTCCCTGACCAGGGATGGAAACTTTGTTCCCTGCGTTCAAAGTGCGTATGAAATACTGGCCCACCAGGGAAGTCTCTGGGAAGTCTTTATATCACCTGATTCCTTGATGATTCAATAGACAATCTTTGTGATAACAGCTGACACATTCCTGTGCTCAAGCAATATCAATTATAATAACAGTGCTTCAGAAACCATGTCACCTCTCCATGATAATGTTTGGCGTGTAAAATTTCAGCTATTACACAGTCATATGGAAAAAAGCAGAAAATACAGATTAAGCAAAATTAAGAAAAAATTACATCAATCCGAGGAATATGTAATTAACATTTTATAGATCTTTTCAGATTTTTCCCTGTATATAAATATATAATTATTTTCTAAAACTGGATATATTTTTATAGTATTAGTTTTAATGCTTATCCAGAATTCTAATTAACTCTGTATTATTGAACATTTAGATTTGATTTTTTTTCTTTTTGTTATAATAGCCTTGATAAGAACATAATTGTAGCTAAATGTTTGTAACTGAAGGTTAATCAGGTGAAAGAACAGACTAGAAGTGGAAATACAAGGTCAGATCACTGGCATGTATGTAAGGTTGTGGTGGAACAGTATAAAATTGACCGTGTCTCCCATGCTTCTTTTTTGCTTGCACTGCGCCTCGTGCCGGATCCTTAGTTCCTACACCAGGGATCAGATCTAAGGCCCTGCAATGAAAGCACGGAGTCTTTGCCCCTGGACCCAGGAAAGTCCCACGCTCACCATTCTTCTTTTAAACTCAGTTTTAATTAAATATAATTGCTTTACAGTGTTGTGCTGGTTTCTGCCATACGTCAGCGTGAATCAGCAAGAGGTACACGCATGCTCCCTCCCTCGAGCACCTCCTCCACCTCCACCCCCATCCCACCCCTCCAGGTTGGCCTGGAGCTTCTGACTTGCGCTCCCTTGCTCTGCCGCCCCTGTTCGCCGTTCTTAAGCGTGCAGCGCAGTGGACTGAAGCACAAAGCACGCTCTTCTCCAGCCCTGACCCCGTCTCCAGAGCCCTCTGCATCCTGCAGAACTGAGACTCCCTTAAGCACGAACGCCCCAGCCCCTGCCTCCCTCCCCCTCGCAGCCACCCGCTCGGCTCTGTCTCTATGAGTCTGGCCACGCTGGGGGCCTCACAGAGGCAGATCACACAGGATCTACCCTTTTGTGATGGTTTACGTCACTTCGTGTTAACAGCCTCGAGGTTCATCCGCAGACGTATGGGAATCTGCTTCCTTTTTAAGGCTGAATGGCATTCTACTGTGTGGATGGCCATTTAGCTTATTCATTAGTCATGGACCCCTTGGGTTACTCTCACCTCTTGTGCTACTGCGAATAAAGCTGCTATGAACACGAGTGTGCACATCTCTCTCTGAACTCCTGCTTTTAATTCTTTGGGGTATACACTCAGACGCAGAGTTGCTGGATCATCTCAAAGTTCTATTTTTAACCTTTTTGAGAAACTGCATGCCGTTTTCCATAGCGGTTGCACCATTTTACATTCCTACCAACAGCAGACAAAGATTCTCTATTCTCCCATTTTTCTTATCTTTTCATAGTGGCCATCCTGAGGGATATGAGGGATCATGGGTATATTTTAAAGGATTTAAAATTAATTGCCAGACTATTCAGAACAGGACTGGATCAAAATCAGGAAAGGAGTATGTCAAACCTGTATATTGTCACCCTGCTTGTTTAACTTCTCTGCAGAGTACATCATGTGAACTGCTGGGCTGGATGAACACAAGCTGGAACCAAGATTGCCGGAAGAAACATCAGTAACCTCAGATATGCAGATGACCCCACCCTTTTGGCAGAAAGTGAAGAGGAACTAAAGAGCCTCTTGATGAAAGTGAAAGAGGAGAGTAAAAAAGCTGGCTTAAAGCTCAGCATTCAGAAAACGAAGATCATGGCATCTGGTCCCATCATTCACGGGAAATAGATGGGGAAACAATGGAAACAGTGACAGACTTTATTTTTTGGGGCTCCAAAATTATTGCAGATGGTGACTGCAGCCATGAAATTCAAAGATGCCTGCTCCTTGGAAGAAAAGCTATGACAAAACCTAGACAGTGTTTTAAAAAGCAGAGACACTACTTTGCCTACAAAGGTCCATCTAGTCAAAGCTATGGTTTTCCTGTGGTCATGTATGGATGTGAGAGTTGGACCATAAAGAAGGCTGAGTGCTGAAATTGATGCTTTTGAACTGTGGTGTTAAAGAAGACTCTTGAGAGTCCCTTGGACAACAGTGAGCTCAAACCAGTCAATCTTAAAGGAAATCAACCCTGACTATTCATTGGAAGGACTGATGCTGAAGCAGAAGCTCCAATCCTTTGGCCACCTGATGTGAAGAGCCGACTCACTGGTAAAGACCCTGATGCTGGGAAAGATTGAAGGCAGGATAAGGGGACGACAGAAGATGAGATGGTTGGATGGCATCACTGACTCGATGGACATGAGTTTGAGCAAGCTCCAAGAGTTGGTGATGGACAGGGAAGCCTGGCGTGCCACAGTCCATGGGGTCACAAAGAGTCAGACACAACCAAGCAACTGAACAACAACATTCAGCAGAAAAGTAATACTTTGCACCCTTACCATTGATGAATACAGCAGCCATTTCCACCATCTTTATGAATGCAGAGCATCCTTGCTAATTTTTTGACAGTCATGTGCAAAAGGCAGCATGGGTGACAAGATGGGCCCAGAGGATGGTGCCCGCCTACCCAAGAGAATGGCCTACCTGGCTGAGACCACACCCCAGCTGGTTGGCGCTTTCTGGGGTGAGAATCCTGTTTCAGCTCCATGGATTCTGTCTTCACAGGCTTCTTTCTGATGTACATGCTGAAATCTTTACAAGAGGCCAGAGAAACTCCTCAAATTACTAAGAACTAAATTGACCAGTCCCCAAAGAAGCAAACCTATGTCCTGCACAAAATCTGGTGTGTGTTAGCGACCTTTGAGGGGGACAACAAGATTAATCAGTTGATTGCTTTTCCTTTGCTTCATTTTACAGTTTGAGTTGTGATTGCAGGGCAATGATTTCCCAAACCTCCAAAGCTTTCACAACTTGAAACCGACTAGTAAACTACATTGTACAACAGGAGAGAGAACCCTTGCCTGTCCCTGGGACCCTCCCTTTCCCCCAAACCTATTAAAAAAGCGAAGACCACCTCTGCTGGGGACCAGCTCTTCCTTGGTGGTCAGCAGATCGCGTCGGTGCTCTCAGCCCCAGACGGAGATCCTGCTGCCATTCTGATCTCCTTGCTGAGCTCTGGGAATAGGCAGCTATTTCATGTGGTGTGGGAGTGAGTGGCTGATTAACATGAAAAGAGCTTAATTGGATGAGAAACATGCCAGAGGTTCTGCAGACCAGAGGTTTACTGATGGCTTCTGGCTTCGATTATGGCTGGGCCAGTTGATTCCAAGCTTGTGATCACTGGGTGGATTCTGCTGGATTTCTCTCCAAAGCCAGAGGGCCCTCTGGCACCTGTGCAGAGCAGAAGTTGTTCAAACTCTTTATAGTCCAGGGACAACTATGACAAACCGAGACAGCCTATTCAGAAGCAGAGACATCACTTTGCTGACAAAAATCTCTATAGTCAAAGTTGTGTTTTTTCCTGTAGTCATGTATGGATGTGAGAGTTGGACCGTAAAGGAGGCTGAGCCCTCAGAATTGATGCTTTTGAATTGTGGTGCTGGAGAAGACTCTTGAGAGTCCCTTGGACAGCAAGGAGATCAAACCAGTCCATCCTAAAGGAAATCAGTCCTGAATATTCAATAGAAGGACTGATGCTAAAGCTGAAGCTCCGATACTTTGACCCCCTGATGTGGACTCATTGGAAAAAAGAGAACGATACTGGGAACAATTGAAAGCAGAAGGAGAAGGGGGCAGCAGAGGATGAGATGGCTAGATGGGAAACTGAATTTGAGTAAACTCTGGGAGTTGGTGATGGACAGGGAAGCCTAGTGTGCGCAGTCCACGGGGTTGCAAAGAGTCGAACATGACTGAGCAACTGAACAACATCAACGTCATCCAGGGAATTCTGCTCAATATTACCTGGCAGCCTGGATGAGAGGGGTGCTAGGGGGAGAATGGATACATGTATACCTACGTCTGAGTCCCTTTGCTGTCCACCTGAAACTATAACAATATTGTTAATCAGCTACACTCCAATATAGAATAAAAAGTGTAAAAAACAACAACAAAACAAAGCCAACAAAACCAGTATCATCGATGCTTGTTACTTGCAGATTCCATATTTGCAGTTTGGCCTGTTTGCTGAAATGTGTTTGTGGCCCTCAGACCGAAGCCCATGTGTTTCCATCATGGACACGTGCAGAGCAGCCTGTACTTTGAGATGCTCTTTGCATCTCTTTCTCAGCTGAGCCTGAAGCAGGAAACACTCTGCCTTCTTGGTTCAGCTCTGATCCTGTAAATAAGTGTCCTTTTCGTGACCCACTTGGTACTATATTTTTCATATTTTTGTGCTTTTTTGTTGATGATTTTGCTCTTTAAAATGGCCCCCAGTCTAACCCAGAGGAACTTACTGCTTATTTAACTTATATCAGAGTACATCATGAGAAACACTGGGCTGGAAGAAGCACAAGCTGGAATCAAGATTGCCGGGAGAAATATCAATAATCTCAGATATGCAGATGACACCACCCTTATGGCAGAAAGTGAAGAGGAACTAAAAAGCCTCTTGATGAAAGTGAAAGAGGAGAGTGAAAAAGTTGGCTTAAAGCTCAACATTCAGAAAATGAAGATCATGGCATCCGGTCCCATCACTTCATGGGAAATAGATGGGGAAACAGTAGAAACAGTGTCAGACTTTGTTTTTTTGGGCTCCAAAATCACTGCAGATGGTGACTGCAGCCATGAAATTAAAAGACACTTACTTCTTGGAAGAAAAGTTATGACCAACCTAGATAGCATGTTCAAAAGCAGAGACATTACTTTACCGACTAAGGTCCGTCTAGTCAAGGCTATGGTTTTCCTGTGGTCATGTGTGGGTGTGAGAGTTGGACTGTGAAGAAGGCTGAGCATTGAAGAATTGATGCTTTTGAACTGTGGTGTTGGAGAAGACTCTTGAGAGTCCCTTGGACTGCCAGGAGATCCAACCAGTCCATTCTGAAGGAGATCAGTGCTGGGTGTTCTTTGGAAGGACTGATGCTAAAGCTGAAGCTCCAGTACTTTGGCCACCTCATATGAAGAGTTGACTCATTGGAAAAGACTGATGCTGGGAGGGATTGGGGGCAGGAGGAGAAGGGGACGACTGAGGATGAGATGGCTGGATGGCATCACTGACTCGATGGACGTGAGTCTGAGTGAACTCCAGGAGTTGGTGATGGACAGGGAGGCCTGGCGTGCTGCAGTCCATGGGGTCGCAAAGAGTCAGACACAACTGAGCAACTGAACTGAACTGAACTGAAGGGCACAAACGTTACATGTGCCTTCTGGGGAAAGTAAGTGTTAGAGAAGCTTGATTCAGCCCTGAGTTATAGTGTGGTTGGCTGTGACTATTTAACACTAGTGAACCAACTGCATGAATTAAGTAAGATGCCTTTACACAGAGACACACATAAAACAAGGTTGTGAACTGGTCAGTGAAAATGTTGGGATCAGGTTCGTGGCGACAGGACACACTTCCTGCAGACGAGAATGGACTCTGTGTTTTGCTTGTATTATCAAAAATTGTCCTGTTTGGTTGAAGACTAAAAGCAAGGTTTGAGCTGTTGTTCAACCACATACAACTTCTGGCCCTTCTAGTACTAGCTCCCAACTCTGCTCCAGGGCTACTTCTGGTCCATGGAGCCTCCAGAGCACCCAGCCTGGGTTAGGTCCCAACCCCTTAACTAGTTAGATCTCAAGATTTTAAGCAAATTGTATCTGCAGGGCCGTACTTCTGAAGGAAGTCATGTTCAGGGGTTCTGGGTGGACATGGATTTGGGGGCAGTATTCAACCATGCCAGCATTACGCAGAGGCCTGTCTTCCCAATGACCTACCCCACCCCCTTCCCTTCATCCGAGACGGGGAACATCCAAAAAAAGGGTTAGGTTTGGAGTTAGGGTTAGGGCTAGGGCTAGGGTTAGGGCTAGGGCTAGGGTCAGCCTGGGGCAACTGTAGGAGTCCTGGTCCCTGGTTTCCCAGCTCTGTTTTTGTGTAGGAGAGGCCATGCGACCCCGTGAAACTTTATGTGCTGAAGGGGTTTCCAGGAAAGTTTATGTGCTTTCCTACAAAAGGAAGCAGATGCAGTTGCTGCCATTCCCCACCACTTCCCCTTTGTTCCTGGTTGGATTGCAAATGTGACGTCTGGTTTTTCAGCAGCCACTTGCAGCCAGGAAGAAACCAGTATGAGGGCAACAACTGATTTGGTGGGATGATGTCTGGAAGTGACAGACAGAGCCTCGTCTGTGGAGACATCACTGAGCAGCCAAACCTTCCTCCGGAGTTCTTCTTATGTGGGAAGAGTCCTGCAGCTGAGCTGACACTCACCCACGTTTGCCCCTTCTTCCTGGACACGCACCTGGACTATTTTTCCATCTGCTGTTGCAGTTAGACGTATCTGTGGGGCTGGGTTCTAGTCCAAGGAGAGCAGCAGAGGCTTGTATGCCCCTCCCAGGCTGGCCCCTGGACCCCCAACCTCTTTCTCCTCTCTGTGCTAGGGGTGCGTGTTATGCCGAGGCCCACAGTGGGGATGAAGGTGGCTGGTCCTTGAGTCCCTGGAGGACCAGCATGTTGGCAGACCAGAAACACCTGCCTTAGGCATGATGGGAACAAGAGGTCAGTCTCCAGCCCGCCCAGAGCCACTGTGCATGGTGAGGTCTGTTCTCGTGGTGGAGGACCTGCTCACAAGAATGGGTTTCCACGTCGGGGTGCTCTCTGCAGGCAGGGGCTTGCCAGGGATCAGACCTCCTTCCCTGTTGCTGCCATTCAGCCCTGCATGGCTGCCCCCGGCCTGCCCGTGACTTTCCCACTCTGCCCTACCCGTGGGCCAGTCTGCCCCTCTGCTCTCCAGGAGTTGCTGTGATACTTGCATTGGGGAGCTGTGGTCACCTTCCAGGCCTTGGCACTGGCCTGCCTGGAGCACGTGACACCTTGGCCAAGCCCTTCAACCACCCTGACCCCTCATGGCAGGTAGAGGTCCTCCCATGGGGGCTGGGGTGGGGGCCGTGGGGACGGTGGTCTTTCATGGCTCAGCATGTGTCAGCACGCCGTAAACAGGAGGGTCTCTTGGTGGTGGCATCATTCCTCAACCTGGAGGCAGAGGTTTGCCGAGGCCTCAGCGGCCTTCTGCTGGGCCGTGGTCTGTCCCTGAGAATGTGGCCTCTCACGTTAGCAGCAGAGGAGGTTCTGGCGCCTTGAGGAGGGTATTGATGGGATGCAGCTGACATGGAAGGACACTGCAGGCAGGTCACCATCTGGGACTGGTGAAGAGGACGGATGGTGCTCGAGATTCAGGGAGGGGACGCTCACATAGCCAGGAAAGGGTGGCGGCAAAGGTGGGGGCCTGGGGCTCCTAACCCAGCTCGCCCCGACCGACCCTCTTCTCCCGGGATGATGTCTGTGGGAGTGTCCTGGCCCCTCTGCGCCCTGCTTTCTGGGTGACCAGCAGCTTGCAGGCAGCTGCCGAGTTAGGGGTGCTCTGCTCCCCCTGGAATAAAGTCCCAGCATCGAACCAGAGGAGACAAACAGGGACGCGAAGGGAAGTGGCTTGGGAAGGCGAGCCGCCATAAATAAATAGCGGGCTGCCCGCCCAGCTGTGTGTTCTTGCTAATAATCCCTGCAAATCCAATCAGAGCAGTTTACCCCCATGAAACTGACCGGACAGGCTGCGCCCTGGCCGTCCCCGCCCGTGTGCAGTATATCTCTTTTTCTGTTTAAAGAGCCAGCTTTCAAATGTTCTTAATAAAACGTTTATATATATCATGCAGGGTACAAATAAATATTTTAATATGATTGGAAGAATGCAGAGAATTGTAAAAAGTTATGGACGTTTTACTTCTGATTGGCGGAGACTCAATAAACTCCAGTTTGATGTACTTTAATTTATAGGCGGCAAAGCCAGCTCTTTGGCATTGAAGGAGGCTGTTAATGCTAAAATGATGTTTAAACGCTGACGAATGAACTGCTTGGGCTGCACCTTCCACATCGAGATGGGAACTGTTGGGGCTGGAAGGTCTGTCTTTTCCTGGCTGCCCTTCCTTCACCTGGGTTGAAGGGCAGGTCGAGGGATGGAGACCAGCGGGGCATCCTCGGTTCCCCGAGGATAGGGGTTCCTCGGGGGGCGAGGTGTAGACAGCGGACACCAGAGAGAGGCGGGTGGCGCTTCTCTTTCACTCTTGCCCCTAATTACAGGCTTTCTCATTAAAATAACGAGGACCATGTCAGCTAGAATGCAGGCACATGTTTTTACTTTCCTCTGCGATGGAAACCACATGTACAAGACATCTCTTCCTTTTTTTCCCCCACAACGTAAACGGGAGAGCTGATCTTGGTCTGGGGGTCCGCCTCCCTGCTCAGTGAGGAATGGAGTCTGGGGCGAGGCCCGGCCTTCCTGGAGGCTGGCAGGCGGTGGGCCGGCTCCTTCCACCTCCTGATGGACCACATCTGCTTGGGGGTCCAGGTCCCCCCGCTGGCGCACTGCGGTTCCCATGGCAGGCAGTAACCCAAGCGGACCTGAGCAGTTATTTATAAACTCTGCCGAATGCCAAACGCCAGGAAGGACCCATTCCCCCAGTTTGCAGGAACATATTTTCAGCATAACTCATCACTTTGAAGATAGGTCCAAACTTTTGTTCACATTTATTGAAAGGAAGTTGTTTTTCAAAGCCCTAGTCAGCAGGCGGCCCTGAGCCAGCGCCAGGCAGCTTCTTGTGCNAGCTACCATCTTACTTGGGTTTCTCTTACCTTGGGCGTGGGATATCTCTTCACGACTGCTCCAGCAAAGCACAGCCACTGCTCCTTACCTTGGACGAGGGTTATCTCCTTACCGCCACCTGACCTTCAACATAGGATAGCTCCCCTAGACCCTCCTGTGCCTGCCCAGCCACCACTCCTGGCTTGGAGAATTTTGAACATTACTTTACTAGCTGTGTGAGATGATTCCTGCCTACTCCCTATTAATCCTCATTCAAAAGATTCAAATGTGCTACGATGCTGTCAATTTAACAAATTGTTCATCCTGTAATAAAGGATATTTGATTTCCTAATGTCAGAAGTCTCTGATTTAATGGTTTATATCTCACTGATTTCCATGTGTGAATTCTAAATCGCTTCAGTAGTGTCTGAATCTTTGCGGCCCTCTGTACTGCAATCTGCCAATCTCCTCTGTCCATGAAATGCTCCAGGCAAGAATACTGGAGTGGGTTGCCATGCCCTCCATGGGATCTTCCCAACCCAGGGACTGAACCTGTGTCTCTTATGTCTCCTGTATTTGCAGGTTTTTTTTTTTTCCTATTTGTTTGTTTTTTTTTAAATTAATTTTTATTTTTTAGTTTGTTTTGCTTTACAATACTGTATTCGTTTTGTTACACATTGACATGAATTAGCCATGAGTGTACATGAACTCCCAATCCCGACCCCCACCTCCACCCTCCCGCCCCACACCCTCTCTCTGGATTATCCCCGTGCATCAGTCCCTAGCATCCTGCATCCTGCATCAAACCTGGACTGGCAATTCATTTCGCTTATGATATCACACATGTTACATTGCCACTCTGCCAACCCATCCCACCCTCTCCCTCTCCCACAGAGTCCAAAAGGCCATTCTATACAACTGTGTCTCTTTTGCTGTCTTGCGTACAGGTTTATCATTACCATCATTCTAAATTCCATATATATGTGTAAGTATACTGTATTGATGTTTTTCTTTCTGGCTTACTTCACTCTGTATAATCGGCTCCAGCGTCATCCACCTCATTAAAACTGATTCAAATGTATTCTTTTTAATAGCTGAGTAATACTCCATTGTGTATATGTACCACAGCTTTCTTATCCATTCATCTG
>SJXQ01005191.1:19733-44679 GCA_006408695.1 Aepyceros melampus | reverse complement strand
CTCCCCCCGACCCCCCAGCAGCTGGAGTCACCCCAGACCCTCCCGGTGTCCCACCTGGTCACGCAGTGTCTCTTGGGGCCCCTGCCCACACCCGCCACCATTATTCCCTGCCTCAGGCCCGCCTGGGCTCTTTTCTGAGCCTCCTCTTCTCTGCACCCTGTCTGTAGACGGTGGACCCACTGCTGGCCCCTCCCTGTGTGACCAGCACTTTGTGAGCCTTTAGTGACAGGCCAGTACATCTCTGTCAGTTTGTTTTAGCTTTGGCAATGGCCCAGCCACCAAAGTAGAGAAGGAAGACCAAAGTCTTCCTGTCTCGGTGTGCTGCTAGTCTTTTGAACCCAGACGGACTGGAACCCCAATGATATTTTTGATGGATCTGGGAAAAAGGGACAGGGTTGATGGGAAAATGTTGATGGGCCCATTCTTCCCGGAAGAAACAGGGAACGCAGAGACGCACGGAGGGCCCTCTGGGAAGGGCTGGCCTTGAGGTGGGGGACAGTGAGACACCCCGAGAAGCCACGGCCCTCCCTGCCACAGCTCCACTGCTGGGGTGGGGGGCCCTTTGCTTCTGGAGGTTGTGGCCTTGGTGGAGCGAGGCCTGAACCCAGGTGCCAGTTGTAGCGAGACCCGGGAGGGTCTGGCTTCTTCCTGCCCCTTGTTGGTTTAGTTTCAAATATGAGCCATTGGACAGCAGGCCCCGGTCTGTGATAAACACTCACTAGGACTCTGGAGCTGGGGAAGGGAGGGTTGTGGGGGGCACTCATGGGCTGAAGCTGGTTGGCGCCTGACTGCCCTGATGTGGGGCAGCCCCCCCAACCCTCCCACATTTCGGCTGGCTTGTCTGGAATTGCTGGTCCCAGGCACATTCCAGGCAGGGCTCCATGCCCACCACAGGGCCTGCTCGCTGCCCAGAACACAGCAACGGGCGAGCAGCCACGGAAGTGGCGGTGGCCAGAACAGGGACCTGGTGGGTCCCAAGGGTCTGTCGGCCACCCCCAGGCTGGCATCCTCCCTGAGGGGACCAGGAGAGGCAGAGGATGCCCTGCGAGCCAGCCTGCACCCACGATGGAGGGGGGCACCTGGTGCCCAGACAGCCCTGTCCCCTGCTGTCCCCTCCCCAGCCTCTCACTGGGGGGTCTTGGGCGCAGTCCTGTGTGGCTGCCTCCAGAGGACCGTCCTGCCCTCCTGCCAGGGTCCCCAGCCCCATCTCTTGGTGGGCACAGCCTCATGCTCTCTGCTCCCTTTCATCACTTTGGGGGGTACTCCCTCGCATTCTCAGGTGGAAACGTTTAAACCCAGTCCCCACAGCCACCCCAGCATGGTGCCCCCCCCCACCGCCCCCACAAATGGGGCCCACATGTAAGATGCGGCAGGATGAGCTGGCCTGGCCTGCCAAGAACGCGCCGGGAAGATGCCCTGGCGCAGGCGATGCCGTTGGAGGGAGCTCTGTGAGAGCCCACGGGAACCGGCATCTTCCTCCTGCCTGGAAACACCAGGAGGCCCCCTCGGAGGGGAGGGTCGGCCATGGCCACCGGATGCTGCCGCGGGGTGCTGGGACAAGCGGGAAGTGGGGGGTGTGGTTCAGAGCGGCCCCAGCTTGGCAGTCTTACTTCGGCCCCAGTGAAGTCAGACCTGGTCTCCCCGGCTCCCATCTGCAGACTCAAAGACACGTGCCTCCCCGGGACCTCACAGAAGGCCCACATCTGACCAAGGCTGCCCTTCCTCTGCCCGTTCTGCTTCAGTTTCTCTTGAAATTACTTTAGGGATGTACAGCCTTGAATCCCATTCTAGTCATTTCCATCTGATCCCATAGTAACTCCAGAAGGTGAGTTTAATCACTATGCAAGGGGCTTGTCGAGGTTCAAAACCTGTCCTGAGCCTGTGGGTCTCAATGTCCACGGAGGGCTGGAAACCTAGTTTGCTCCCCCTCTGCCACTGTTTTCTGATTTTCCTGTTTGTGAGTGCCTCTGAGTCAGGCTCTGCACCTGGTCTATTTCACAGAGCCCTTCACCTTCTTTTTATTGCTGATTGCAGATTTGGGGAGAGATGGCAGGGAGTTGGGGCTTCCCAGGTGCTAATAGTGGTAAAGAATCCACCTGCCAATGAAGAAGACATAAGAGCCTCGGGGTTGACTCCTGGTTGGGAAGATCCCCTGGAGGAGGATTTGGCATCCCACTCCAGTATTCTTGCCTGGAGAATCCCATGGATAGAGGAGTCTGGTGGGCTATAGTCCATAGGGTAACAAAGAGTTGGACATGACTGAATCAACTTAGCATGCATGCACGCCCCACAGAGGGTTGGGGCATGCAAGTTGCCTGAGCGGGGCTTGAACCTGGCCATGGCAGGGAGGGTGGGGGCTCTCTTCTTGATCAAACAACTGGCCCAAGTTCGGGACCCGGGTTAACCCACAAATGTACCCCTGTCCTTGGCTCGAGTGGTACCCTGACGTCTACTGCATGAAGAGTGGGTTGACAGGAGAATGAGTGTTTGGATGAGTAAGGAGGGTTCATACTCAGCTAACAGCTTGGGCTGGAGGGGCACAGGGACTCTGCAGGGTTTCCTTGCCATTACCCTAGCCCCCTTTGGGGGAGTGTGAAATCAAGCCAGGAGGATGAGCACAGAATTCCTTGCAAGGGCGACACATATGTGCACCACCAGTTGCTCATGGTGGCCCCTCCCAGGCTGGCGACCCCGTGGGTGCCTGCCTGTCCTTAATGCTTCATACTTGGACCCACCACTCCTGCTTCGTGTCCTGATACCCGAGGAAAACCAGCCAGCAACCGCCACATTGTAGGGAAACTCCCAGGCCCCCTGCAGTTTCCTGGCTCACTCATCTGCAGACCGGGGAGGGGGCACGTCCCCCACTTGTCCACCTCTGCCAACCCCTTGGTCTGACAGCCCTGGGCTTCGGTCCCTCCATCGGTCAAGCCCTGTCCCGTGGCCAGTGGGGAGCACAGGGACTGGTGGTCAGCCCTCCGTGGCCAACTTCCTGTCAGTCTGTGATGGGGCAAAGCCAGGAAGCCGTGACTCAAGCAGTGAAAGCTCTGATTGGAAGCCGAGAGCTCTTTCTCCTCAAGGAGCAATTTGAGTGCATCCCTGCAGAGTTGGGGTTTGGTCATACTGAGTTATGTCCAGTGACAAGCATTACTGCCAAGAAGGAATGCAGAGGGAGGGCAGGGGAACTCACACCAGCTCCCCACATCCCTGTCAAAAGTGAGACTCCTCTCCCTGCACCCCAACAGCCCGAGACTCAGGAGCCAGCCACAGCTCTGGACCCCCACCTGATGCAATATACGCTTCCTCCAAGCTCACTGTCTCGGACCCGCTTCCCAGCTCCTGGACGCCTCTCGCTCTCTTGTTTCCTTCCAAGCTCTAGATGATCTGCCCTTGGCTGAGCATCACTTGGCTAGAAAGTGCACAATTTCCATTTTAGGACAAGACCTTAAAAGCTGTTTGGTTTAACTTTCGACATTGCTTGAGCTCCTGGAGGGTGTGTCTGTGGTGGCGTGACAGTGGGTGTGGGTGTGAGGTGGAGTCCATCTCCTGCCCTTACTCACAAGGACACAGGTTTTCTTTTTCCTAAAAATAGTCAGCTCCTGGCGCTGCCTGAGGGCATGCACTTGGTCACCCCTGAGCTTCATTCTCTTCATTCCTGAGAATGATTAAACTAGAGATAAATTAATCTGGATGTTAGTACTTAGTACTTTGTCGCTCAGTCGTGTCCGACTCTTTGCGACCCCATGGACTGTAGCCTACCAGGCTCCTCCCTCCATGGGATTCTCCAGACAAGAGTACTGGAGTGGGTTGCCATTTCCTTCTCCAGGGGATCTTCCCTGACCCAGGGATCGAACCCGGGTCTTCTGCATTGCGGGCAGACGCTTTAACCTCTGAGCCACCAGGGAAGCCCGGGAATCTGGATGTTAGAGTCTACTTTATAATGTTTAAAGTACTTTAACCTTAATATATATTTTATATCTCTGATGAAATCTGGTGGATCAGAGAACTTGAACGACAGCTTGATACAAAATGCCTGGGAATGTCGGCTACAGTATAACAAATATTATTGACACCATTCACTGAAGGTATCTTTCATAAGGACCCAAAGCAAAAAGGGAATGGAGACCAGGAATATGTGGGAACTGGTGCCGGAGCTGTGCTGCAGACAGACACAGGGGTGGCAAAGTGAGAACAGCAGTTATTTCACGTGCCTTTTAAACTCTTGGTGTGTTTAATGGCTGTGCAGACACAGGAGACGAATCTTTGTGCTCCTAAGAAGCTGGAGGTTGGATCTGAGGATCTTCCTGCTCTTCTGAAGGGAGAGGGCAGACCAGAAATAGGTGGCTGAGAAAAAACCCAGCTGTTGGCACAGGGAGATGACAAGCTGTCACCCTTGGTCTGATCCTGAAGAGAGAAAATTGTTACCTAGGAGATTTGTAACCAGTGGTTGTCTGTAGGAGTATTTGGAGTTTGAATTTATACCATCTGAGTGGTGTGGAGCCCCAATATGAGAGATTAGGGTAAAATTAACCCTGGGCTCATAATACCTCTGGAATACCTGCCAGGAGAAAACACAAAACTTCTGTGAAGGACATAAGGAATTCTTACAGATAAACCCCAGTGAAGATGAAACACTGATCTGAGAAGAGAAATAAGGTGTGAGTAGGTTCATAGACATAGCAAACAAAAGGCTTAAATCCCCAAGGGCTTCAGGAAACAGTAGCATCAAATAGAGATTATAAAATAGTTAAGATTAACAACACAATGAAAATTTTAAAAAATGAGAAAAAAACAAGCCACCAGGTAATGGAAAAAAAAAGACAAGGAAAATTTAAAAGACAGAAGGGAACTTGTAGGAATAAAAGAATATAGAGCATGAAATTTAACAAACCAATAATGATTAGGTTAAAGAGCAGATTAGACACAATGGAAAAGGTCAGTTTTTCATCCTAATTCCAAAGAAAGGCAATGTCAAAGAATGCTCAAACTACCGCACAATTGCACTCATCTCACATGCTAGTAAAGTAATGCTCAAAATTCTCTAAGCCAGACTTCAGCAATACGTGAACCGTGAACTCCCTGATGTTCAAGCTGGTTTTAGAAAAGGCAGAGGAACCAGAGATCAAATTGCCAACATCCGCTGGATCATGGAAAAAGCAAGAGAATTCCAGATAAACATCTATTTCTGCTTTATTGACTATGCCAAAGCTTTGACTGTGTGGATCACAGTAAACTGTGGAAAATTCTGAAAGAGATGGGAATACCAGACCACCTGACCTGCCTCTTGAGAAATCTGTATGCAGGTCAAGAAGCAACAGTTAGAACTGGACATGGAACAACAGACTGGTTCCAAATAGGAAAAGGAGTACGTCAAGGCTGTATATGGTCACCCTGCTTATTTAACTTCTATGCAGAGTACATCATGAGGAACGCTGGACTGGAAGAAACACAAGCTGGAATCAAGATTGCTGGGAGAAATATCAATAACCTCAGATATGCATATGACACCACCCTTATGGCAGAAAGTGAGGAGAAGCTAAAAAGCCTCTTGTTGAAAGTGAAAGAGGAGAGTGGAAAAGTTGGCTTAAAGCTCAACATTCAGAAAACGAAGATCATGGCATCTGGCCCCATCACTTCATGGGAAATAGATGGGGAAACAGTAGAAACAGTGTCAGACTTTGTTTTTTTGGGCTCCAAAATCACTGCAGATGGTGACTGCAGCCATGAAATTAAAAGGCGCTTACTCCTTGGAAGAAAAGTTATGACCAACCTAGATAGTATATTCAAAAGCAGAGACATTACTTTGCCGACTAAGGTCCGTCTAGTCAAGGCTATGGTTTTTCCTGTGGTCATGTATGGATGTGAGAGTTGGACTGTGAAGAAGGCTGAGCGCTGAAGAATTGATGCTTTTGAACTGTGGTGATGGAGAAGACTCTTGAGAGTCCCTTGGACTGCAAGGAGATCCAACCAGTCCATTCTGAGGGAGATCGACCCTGGGATTTCTTTGGAAGGAATGATGCTAAAACTGAAGCTCCAGTACTTTGGCCACCTCATGCGAAGAGTTGACTCATTGGAAAAGACCCTGATGCTGGGAGGGATTGGGGGCAGGAGGAGAAAGGGATGACCAAGGATGAGATGGCTGGATGGCATCATGGACTCAATGGACATGAGTCTGAGTGAACTCCAGGAGTTGGTGATGGACAGGGTGGCCTGGTGTGCTGTGATTCATGAGTCGCAAAGAGTCGGACACGACTGCGCGACTGAACTGAACTGAACTGAACTGAAAGAGAGAATTAGCAAAGTGGAGGATACATCTGAGCTCATGGACATAAAGAGACGGCAGCAGGGTTAACAGGATGGAAGGCAGGGTGAGAAGGCTTAGGAAACCACAGCAGCGATTCCACGTGGAATAAAGGGGGAGAAGGGCAGTGAGCCAGTGTCCAAAGAGATGATGACTCAAATTCCCCCAAACTGGGAGTATTTCTGAACTTTCTGATTCAAGGGGAAAATAGTTCTAACAAGAGTAGATAAAAGGAAATTTACATCTGGATATATAACTCATATAACAGTGAGTTACATAAGAACACTGAAGGCAAAGAGAATACCTCAAAAATAGCCAGCAATAAAAGTTTACCTGAAAAAGAATGCCAATTAATTTGACTACTACCTCTCAACAGTAACCAGAGGACAGTAAAGTTATATCTTCCAAGTCTTGAAGGAAACTGAAATCTTTACTTAGTGAAGCTGTC
This sequence comes from Aepyceros melampus, assembly GCA_006408695.1. NCBI lineage: Eukaryota > Metazoa > Chordata > Mammalia > Artiodactyla > Bovidae > Aepyceros > Aepyceros melampus. Next base: position 37,933 of record SJXQ01005191.1, on the reverse strand, counting down.
ATATAGGAATTAGGAAGAAGTGAAAAGCAAATCACTAACAGATTTGCACTAAAACAACTTCTAGGGATGTACTCTAGTGACACGATTACTGAACCCAGAAGGAAGGAATGAGCCATAAGCAGAGTGGTGAGCAAATAACTTAGTAAATGCATGGGTAAGCCTAAACAAGACTGACAGTGTAGACAGCAATATTAATGACTTATTTTAAATGTATAAAAACAGGTAGCACCTGAGATTGAGTAGTGTGTAAGGGGGGAGGAGAATAATCCAAGGATGCTAAAATCCCTGAAGGACCCCATGAATGACCGGAGGAACCGAAGATGCCATCTGGTCAAGTGCACAAGTCACAGCAAGGGTCCGTCTAGTCAAGGCTACAGTTTTCCCAGCGGTCACGTATGGATGTGAGGGCTGGACTATAAGGAAAGCTGAGTGCTGAAGAACTGGTTCTTTTGAACTGTGGTGTTGGAGAAGACTCTTGAGAGTCCCTTGGACTGCAAGGAGATCAACCAGTCCAGCCTAAAGGAAATCAGTCCTGAATATTCATTGGAAGGACTGATGCTGAAGCTGAAGCTCCAGTACTTTGGCCACCTCATGCGAAGAGTTGACTCATTGGAAAAGACCCTGATGCTGGGAAAGATTGAAGGCGGGAGGAGAAGGGGATGACAGAGGATGAGATGGTTGGATGGCATCACCGACTCAATAGACATGGGTTTGAGTAAACTCTGGGAGTTGGTGATGGACAGGGAGGCCTGGCATGCTGCAGTCCATGGGGTCGCAAAGAGTCAGACACAACTGAGCAACTGAACTGAACAGAGCAGAATCTGTAACTTCTAAACAGTAAAGAAAAAAATGGGGGAAAAAAAAGCCTTCTAATCCTGTAGGACAAGGGTCAGCACTTTCCTATAAAGGGATAGATACTAAATGGCTTTGATTCTGTGGACTGACCGGATGGTTCTTGTTCCAACTATTCAACTATGTTGCAGCGTGGAAGCAGATGCTGAGAAGATTTAAACAAATGGGCATGGCTGTGTTCCAACAGAACTTTATTTACAAAACAGGCCTAGACTGGATTTGGGCTGTCAGCTGTAGCTCATCAACCCCTGCTCTAGAAGATAGGAAAGGAAATAGAATCTAGGAAGAGAGACAGCATCAACATAGGTGGCCAAAGCAAAAGTAGATCAGTAACCTCAAGAAATGTGTTAATAAATTAATTGATTAGTTGGATAAATAAATAAATAAATTAGTTGGATAAAGACAGAGACTGCTGGATTAGATAAATTAAAACACATGTAACTTTATGCTTTACTTATGTTTAAGTAAGACAAATACTTAAACCATGAGTAAAGCATAAAGGTGGAAAATAAGGTGGAGAAATAGATAGTCCAAACAAATACAGGTGAAAAGAAAAGCTATTAACTACTTTGGCAGTGAAAGTTAAAACAAACTTTATGGTAACAAAGCATTAACCGTAACAAAGAAGGTCATTATAAAATGGCAAATTGAAGATTTTACTAGGAGAAATTTAACATTTATATACCCTCAAAACACAGCCTTGAAGTACATGAAGCAAGATTTGACAGGATTACAAGGTGAAGTTTACAGTCCCACTTGCAGTATGACCAAAGGAAGGGTATGGACGCGAAGCTCCCCAGGTGGCCCTCGGGGTAAAGAATCCATCTGTCAATGCGGGAGAGTCAGGTTGCATCCCTGGGTCAGGAAGACCTCCTAGTGTAGGAAATGGCAACCTGCTCCAGGATTCTTGCCTGGAAAGTTCCATGGAGAGAGGAGCCTGGTGGGCTATACAGTCCAGGGGTCGCCAAGTGTCAGACTCGACTGAGGGAGCTCAACAGGAAGTTTAATGATTAGACTGGATTTGAGATGTTGCCACTAAGAAAGAAGAATGCATGTTCCTTTCAAACACACGTGGAACCATTGTTAAATCTTAGAATAAGATTCAACAAATACCGAAATCCGGATTCATGCAGGTCATCTTTTTTCTGCCCAGTGCAGTTGTTAGAAGCCAATCAACTTCATAAAGTGATACATTTGGGTTTTTAAAGCACATTTTTTATAAATAAGTTAGATTCAAAGAAGAAATTATAATAGAAATATGAATGTATTAAGACCTGAGTGATAATGAAAACATCACATGTCCAGACTTGTGGGATGCTGTTAAAGTAGCCTTTTGAACAAAATTAACAGCACTGAATACATTTTTGAGAAAAAAGAAAGACTTGACATTATTCAACAGAGATGAAAAGAACAATAAAGGAAATCACACATGTAGGAGCTGGAGGGATACGGACAAGCCAAAGTTGGTTTGTTGGAAAAACTAGTCGTTCAGAAAATTTTCTGGGTACATTTCTGAGGGAGAGAGAGAAGGAGAGAGGGAGAAGGAGACAGAGAGAGAGAGAGCAGGAAAAGATGGAAGACAGAAATACTGAGAGAGAAAAGCAAGTAAACAACCCCGACAGGAATAAAAAGGGCACAGACACACAGATACGGATGCTTGAGAAAGAGCGGCAAGATGACACTGTGGGTGGCCGTGGCAGTGTATCACAGCACTGTCACCCCTAGAAAAATGTGGATCACCAAAGCTGAAGAAGGAAGAGGAAACCTGCACCCATCCATTGAGAAAACGGAATCGGTCATTAAAAAGTCTGCCCACAAGATGTCTGCCAGGCCCAGACAGTTCAGAGCTAGGTTCTGCCAAATACTCAAGAAACACATAATCTCAATTTCAACAGACCGCCCCAGAGCACACAGCTCTAACGCTTGCTGCTTCATCTTGTGTGTGTGTGACCTTGATGCTGAACTAGACCGGGAGCCATGCGAGAAAATCGAATTATTGGCTAAAGGCCCTCCTGATGGGAGGTGCAAAAGGTTTAGACAAAATAGCAACACACGGGGCCCAGCAATAAACATGCAGAAACACACCAGGACATTGGATTAGTCACTCACCAAACCCGAATTGGTAGCTGTTCTTTATACGGATGCTTGAGAAAGAGCGGCAAGATGACACTGTGGGTGACCGTGGCAGTGTGTCGCAGCACTGTCACCCCCAGAAAAATGCGAGTCACCAAAGCTGAAGAAGGAAGAGGAAACCTGCACCCATCCATTAAGAAGACGGAATCGGTCATTAAAAAGTCTGCCCACAAGATGTCTGCCAGGCCCAGACAGTTCAGAGCTAGGTTCTGCCAAATACTCAAGAAACACATAATCTCAATTTCAACAGACCGCCCCAGAGCACACAGCTCTAACGCTTGCTGCTTCATCTTGTGTGTGTGTGACCTTGATGCTGAACTAGACCGGGAGCCATGCGAGAAAATCGAATTATTGGCTAAAGGCCCTCCTGATGGGAGGTGCAAAAGGTTTAGACAAAATAGCAACACACGGGGCCCAGCAATAAACATGCAGAATCACACCAGGACATTGGATTAGTCACTCACCAAACCCGAATTGGTAGCTGTTCTTTAGAAAGAACAGTTTCTGAGGCACAAATCACCACAAAGCCATTTTTAACCCCTGCCGGAATGATGGGAAGCCTCCAAGCTGGAGGACTACAGGGACAAACGCCAGCACTCTGCCTGAAGTGAGCATTTCCAGATTGAGGAGCCAAGGGTTCCTCAGTGTCAAGAAGGCAGAAGCTGAAGGTTCACAAAGCTCCCTGGGTTCCCACAGACCCACCCCAGCTTCCAGTCTGTTCTGCCTTATCCAGCTCCTACGAGCTTACCTGGCCGGCCAGGGCCCTCCCCGAACATACCTGAGCTCGCCAACTCCAACGTGACACAAACTTCAGGTCATGTCTCCGATCTTTGCTTTTATCTGAACTTAAAAAGTGAGAAAAATAATTATTCCCATTTTTCTTGTTACAGAATTCATGTTCATTATAGAGTCCCTTAGACTGCAAGGAGATCCAACCAGTCCATCCTAAAGGAATTCAGTCCTGAATATTCACTGGAAGGACTGATGTTGAAGCTGAAACTCCAATACTTTGGTCACCTGATGTGAAGAACTGACTCATTGGAAAAGATCCTGATGCTGGGAAAGAGTGAAGGCGGGAGAAGGGGACGACAGAGGATGAGATGGTTGGATGGCATCACCGACTCAATGGACATGACTTTGAGTAAACTCTGGGAATTGGTGATGGACAGGGAGGCCTGCTGTGCTGCAATCCATGGGGTCGTAAAGAGTTGGACTGAGTGACTAAACTGAACTGAATTGAATGTGCAGTGCAGAAATCATGGATGAAAATGTGGAAGAAAATAAAAACTCCCTTCGATCCAGTCACAGAAAGGTAACCACCAGCCGTACTTGTTATAGCTGTGCTCCCTCCCTCCACACACACACACACACACACACACACACACCCTGTGAAATACAGTCTATGTTTGTGCATGCATGCGCATGCCTAGTCACTCAGTAGCATCCAACTTTTGTGACCCTGTGGACTGTGGCCTGCCAGGCTCCTCTGTCCATGGGAGTTTTCCAGGCAAGAACACGTGAGTGAGTTGCCATTTCCTTCTCCAGGGGCTCTTCCCAACCTGGAGATCAAACCTGGTCTCCTGCCTCTCTTGCATCGACAGGTGGCTTCTCCACCCCGAGCCACCCGGGAAGCAGTCTGTGGTTGCTCTTTATAAGTGATGATGCAGATAACATTTTGCATTTTGTTCTTTCCATACTGATTCATTAGTACCTGCATCTATCTATAAATATATAGTGGCTTCCCTATTGGCTCAGAAGGTAAAGAATCCACCTTCTATGCAGGAGACCTGGGTTCGATCCCTGGATTGGGAAGATCCCCTGGAGAAGGGAGTGGCAACCCAGTCCAGTATTCCTGCCTGGAGCATCCCATGGACAGAGGAGCCTGGTAGGCTGCAGTCCACTGGGTCGAAAAGAGTTGGACGCGACTAAGTGACTAACCCACATAAACATATGGAGATAGTCTTTAAAATTAGAATTTTATGAACGTTGCTTTTTCAACCTTTTCCTTCTGAAATAGTAAAGTGTGAACGTTTCTTCAAGTAGCCCTGCCCCCCCAGCCATGGTCATGCTAGGGCGCAGCCTCTGCCACGATCGCCGCTGTTGTGTCGTTGCCCTGGGCCCCGCCAGGCTGAGCCGCTACTTTGTCATCATGTAACTTCGGAGCTTTGTAGCCAAGCGTCAGGCGTCCTCTCCTTGAGCCTCGCGCCTGGCACTGCCTGGTCCCTGCCGCTGCCGGGCTCCTGTGTATGGACCCTCACGCCGGGCCTGCCCTGTCTCGGGGTCTGCTCACTGGCAGACGCACCAGCAGGACTGGTGTGCGTGCTTGTCCGTGACCCCAGGTAGAGTCCTGGGCTCCTGCCTGCCCTTCCTCACCAGCTCACATGTCACCTTATCATAGTGCTCCCTCTGCCTCGCCTCCCGGCGTAAGGTAGCTGATGCAGAATGAGGAAGGATGACTTTCCCCAGTTCCTGCCCTGGATATCCTCTTCAGGGCTATTCCACTCGACTTTTTATATGCACTTATCAAAACTGAACATAGACTATATGTATATAAGTTTCTACATATTTCACTCTATGTCTAAGTATCTACATTCGTTGTGCCTATTCTACCATCTACCTACCTACTTATCTATCTATCTAATAGGTATATCACCCATCCACCTAAGCTGTTGTATGCATGTATAATAAGTGTCTGGGGCTTCCCAGGTGGCGTTAGTGGTAAAGAATCTGCCTGCGAATGCAAGGGACGCGGGAGACGCAGGTTTGATCCCTGGGTTGGGAAGATTCCCTGGAGAAGGAAATAGCAACCCCAGTCCAGTATTCGTGTCTGGAAAATTCCATGGACAGAGGAGCCTGTCAAGCTGCAGTTCATGGGGTCACAAAGAGCTGGACGTGACTGAGTGACTGCCCAGACCAGACCAGATTTCTGTGTCTGCCTGGCCCACCTCTCTCACCACTGTTGGGTCCTGAGCACTCAGACTAGTGCCTGGCATATGTCTGGCAAATATTTGTTGAGAGAATAAGTGTGTAAATGCCAATTTCCCTCTTATTTTCTGTGATGTAAAATGATTACAGTATATTTGAAACTAATACACTATCAATATTATATGTCAGTTATGCCTCAATTAAAAAAATTAAAGCTCTTAGCGTCAGTGCAGCTTTAACACCCAAATGTAGGCACTGAGATCACATGGCATTACTTGGTCCAAATGAACTATCCGTCTGAGTCTGGATACGCTTGCACTGAAATTTTTCTAGAGTATAATGTACATGAACAACATAAGACGTTGTTTTTAGTAGGGTTGTGAATTTGTTCATATTCTGCAGTAATCTCAGCAGTTTCCCAGCTTCCCCTGGGACTGCTCAGACAGAGGCTGCATCTTTGGAGCACCATCAGCCTTGCCCTGCTTGTCTTGAGCGGCTACCAGGGATTAGCGGCAGGTGTGTGGCAAGTGCTTGGGGGTCCCCGGAGCTCTGCTGGCCTCTGCTGCAGACAGGCCCTCTGCCCCTTGATCCCCATGAGGCGTTGCCCACTGTGGGGGTCAGCGCTGGTCTGCTTCTTGCGCTGGGTCATGTCCCTCTGGTCTTGCCACTGCCCTTTGCTGCGTGGCCCACCTTGCTGCTGCTCCTTAGAGACCCTCTGCATTGGCCCCTCATACAACTGCACTGGCTTCCTGTGTAACCTTTACTGCGGCTGCAGCCCCAGCCCACCCCCTCGAGGCAGCCACTGGTTCTGAATGGTATATTCTCCAGTTGGCTTCCACAAGGGATGCCGGGGTGCTTTGATGGCACAGCCATGATGCTCGGCTTATAAAATGTGTCTACTAGTGATGGCTAATGAGCCAGAGCTTTTTCTTCTGGAGCTCCAAGCTGGAAGGCAGGCAGAATCTCCTTGCTGCCGGCATTCCCTCAGCCTCAGACACGTTCGTCTTCATGGTGGAGTTTCAGTCCACCCATTTCCTCTCCTTCTGTCTTCATTCTCTGTCGAGCAGGGGGAGTTCTTTCTCTTGGTAGGGTTGCTGTTGTTCAACTGCTCAGTCATGTCCCACTCTGCGACCCCATGGACTGCAGCATGCCGGGCTTCTCTGGCGGGGCAGGGTCTCATTTATAGAGAGCCATTATGAAGCCGAAGAATTGATGCTTTTGGACTGTGGTGCTGGAGAAGACTCTTGAGAGTCTCTTGGAATGCAAGGAGATCAAACTAGAATGTGCCAAAGGAAATCAACGCTGACTATTCATTGGAAGGACTGATGCTGGAGCTCCAATACTTTGGCCACCTGATGTGAAGAGCTGACTCATTGGAAAAGACCCTGATGCTGGGAAAGATTGAGGGCAAGAGAAGAAGTGGGCGACAGAAGATGAGGTGGTTGGATGGCATCACTGACTCAGTGGATATGAGTTTGAGCAAACTCCTGGAGACAATGAAGGACAGGGAAGCCTGGAATGCTACAGTTCACGGGGTCACAAAGAGTTGGATATGACTTAGCAACTGAACAGCAACAACATTATGAAATCACTTGAACTGCCTCTTGAGTATCTAAAATGGGATATTAATTCAGGAAACCCTTTTGCTGTCTCAACAAAGCCTTGCTTTCCTGCTGCAGATATAAAATTCCTATTTTTGAAGTAGAAGATGACTATAGGCCTTTTTGAAAAGTTTGCTGTACTGCTATAATAATCCTAATTTCTATTCCTCATTTTCCAGAGCAGTGGATGCCCCTGAGGAAGAGATGAGATACCCAAAGATGCAAGAGAAGAATACACACAAATACATTTCCAGATATTTCATCCTGTGACACTTGGGGATGGATCTTTGACTCTTGAAAATACATTTGATTGCCCTCTCATGATCCACAGACCTCAGTGTGGAAGAAGGAACTTGTTGATTTCACATACTTATTTTGGCAGCTTACTGAACTCTCGTTTTTATAATTGTTCAGTTAGAAAATTGTATCATTTGCAAACAACAGTAATTGCTGTGTCCTTTCTAATATACTCTTCCCTGTTTCCTTTCCTTTTCTTTTCTAACTGCATTGGCTAGCAATTCCATACTAATATTTACTACTTTTAAACTCATATTTAATAAAGCTTGGTTTTATTTTTTATTACAATGGAAATAGCTCAAGTATTTTATCATTAATCAAGATATTGGCTGCTGGGCTAAATGATAAAAAGACTTAATGTTTCTCTGCTCACAAGTTGAATCGTAGCATATATCTCAATAGTATCTTGGGCAAATTCTACAACTGCTGGGTCAGTTTTAGTTAATAAACTCCGTCCAATCCCAAATCGCCTTTAAAGGTCCTCCCTCACCACACGCTGTAATCTGAAGGCCTTAAAGTGAGGAGGGGTATGGCCTGACTTACTCTGTGTCCCACTCCCCCTTCCTCCTTGGAGTGTTCATGGAACAGCTTGAACTCTATGCTTTCAGGAGTGTGGGGGAATACCTGGAGATCTAACTGCTACCCTTTAGGCTGAGCATGTCACTGACATCCCATGGGGCAGGTGAAAAAAATGCTGGCTTTTTCACCCTGCTTAGTATTTTTGAGTTCTTGGGTGCCCTCTGGCCTGCTGTGCTGGGTGGTTCTCTGACATGAGGGCTCTTTGGCTCTTAGTAAGCTTGCTAGATTTAGTAAATGAAATATAAAACCCCCAGTTAAATGTAATTCCAGACAAATAATTATTTTTTAGTGTAAGTATGTCCCATGGAATGTTTGGGACATACTTAAACAATTATTTGTTTACTAAAATTCAAATTTAACTGGATGTCCTGTGTTTTCCCAGGGACAGAGGAGCCTGGTGGGCTGCCGTCTATGGGGTCACACAGTCGGAGACGCCTGACCCGGCTGAGCAGCAGCAGCCTGTGTTTCCTCGCCGCGCTGCCTCTCTCACCTCCTCTCATCAGCAGGCTCCCCTCTGGGCGTCCTGCAGTAAGGTAGTGCTTGATCTGAGGGGTTCGTATTCTCTCTGCACTGCCCCTCTCCATCCCTCTTTCTCACGGCCATGTCTCTCCAGGCTGTTTCCCCTTTCAGATCTGAACAGATCAGACCCTCATATTCCAAAAGTAGGCTAGGCAGGGAATAAGATGCAGTCTTCTCTGCTTATAGGTAACCCCAGTTTTGGGGGGTGTGTGTGTGTAGACATAAAGTGAAGAATGCTTATTATTTTTTATCAAAAGCCTTTTTGGCTTCTATTGAGATTATCATATGGTTTTTATCCCTTTCCCAATTGACATGATTTATATTCATAGATTTCTTATACTGCGTTCCTGGAATAGTCTCTCCTTGGTGATAGTGTATTTTTTTCCTCCCTAGACCACTGGGGTTTCCTTTTCTAGTTCTTTATACATGAATTCGGTATGTATGTTCCTAAGAGAAATCTAGAGAAAGAATTATGCTTGCCTCTAAAATGAATTGCAAACATTTCTACTTATTTTAACTTTATTTATTTATTTTTTCTACTATATTCTGAAGGACGATTTAACATAGGAGTTATGTGTGATTTGAAACTTGACATAATTTTGCAGTAAGACCACCTTCACTTTTTGAGGCAAGGGCTTTGCCTTCTTCTCTTCACAGTTTCTTTGTTCTTCGTTGTTTTGCCCAAACTGCCTGAGCAAGGGCAGCCTCCTCTCGTGGCTCCATGCCAGGTTGGGGAGTCTGGGCGACTCCGACTCCTCTATTGCCCCCTTCCCTGGGCTGGGGGTGGGGAGGAGGACATCTGCGAGTCCAGCTGCCTCCTAGACCAATGCGGGGCTCCAAGCTCTGGGTTTCATTTCCTCTCTCCTCCCAGTCTATTTACTAACCTATTAAACCAACATTCTTGTCTATATCATTTAGATCCTCAGTAATCCTTATTGAAGATTTGGTTTTGACTTGTAAGATGCTTATTAATGTCTTCCCTTACAATCATGTTTTGTCAGTTTCTCCTTGTGTTAGGAAGAGTCTACACTTTGAATATTTTAATGTTGTGTTATTTGGCCCTGAAAAAGTGAAAGAAAGTGTTAGTCGTGTCCAACTCTTCGCAACCCTGTGGACTGTAGACTGCCAGGCTCCTTGGTCCATGGAATTCTCCAGGCAAGAATACTGGATTGGGTAGCCATGCCCTTCTCCAGGAGACTTTCCCAACGCAGGGACTGAACCCTGGTCTCCTGTACTGCAGGTGCCTTCTTTACTGTCTGAGCCCCCAGGGAAGCCCAAAATAGCCGTATCTTTATTTTGCCTTCTAACATTCATCAATTATAATTTATATAATATACACTTTTTGTCCTTCCTCTGACATCTGATTATATTTTTATGACCACACTTATAATTCATCTGCATACTTAGAAAGGAGAAGGAAATGGCAATGCCCTCCAGTATCCTTGCCTGCAGAATCCCATGGACAGAGGAGCCTGGTGGGCTACGGTCCATGGGGTCGCAGAGAGTCGGACACGACTGAGCGCGTATGCACACACACAGCATTCGGCCTTATATGTTGTTGTCTTGTTTAGTCGCAAAGCTGTGTCCGACTCTCTTGCAACCCCATGGGCTTTAGCCTTCCAGGCTCCTCTGTCCATGGGATTACGTTTTATGTGGACTCTCTTTTTTTGGGTCACCTCCATTTTTACTTGATGCCTATTTTTTGGTTATTGGTTTTCATCCTAAACACATGCTTTCTCACACTCCTCATTCTTTAGAGCATCTCTCCTTTCTTTGAGCCGTAGCAAGGGAGGACCACAGGGATGGTCAGGGGCCTTCTGGGCTCCCTCGCTCCTATTTTCTGACTCTCTCTTGGGGTTGAGAGCTTTCCTGATCTGGAAAGCAGAGAGGTGATCACCTCCTTAGGATGCCATCACTGGATCCCAGACCCTCACATCTGTTTCAGCTCCTCTACATAAGTTCAGACTCTGTGCAGACAAAGTCAGCAGAGCTGGGGGCAGGACGCCTGGGAGGCCAGGCACGCACTGGGTCTCAGCCCTGAGTGCTGGAGGAGGGGCTGGTTTGCTTAGACACCCACAGCAGCCCTTTGGTCCAAGGTGAAGGCAGCGAAGGAGGTTCAGGGCAGACAAGGGTTGGCAAGATTGAACACCTTCCCTGAAACATTCCTCAGAGACACTCCAGCCAACTCAGTTTCGTTTACTCAGTCAGTTGACTCTTTGGGGCCCGTGGACTCGAGCCCAGCAGGTTCCTCTGCCCATGGGGTTTTCCAGACCAGAGTACTGGAGCGGGTCGCCATTTCCTCCTCCAGGGGATCTTCCGACTCAGGGACTGAACCGGCATCTCCTGCACTGGCAGGCGGATTCTTCACCACTGAGCCACCTGGGAAGCCCAACTAACTGGGAGAAAAATCAAGAAACAGTAGACTTAACATAAATATAAGCAGCAAGCAGCACACCAGTTAACCATTCAGCATTTAGGTTATATAATTATAGTACACATAGATGAGTTAAGAAGGGAAAACTTCTGGGTTTGTGTGATAAACATAATTCTAGAGCAGTTACTAAAGTTGTAGGCAGAGGAAATAACAAGTATGTCAAATTCTACACTGTGCGTCTAACAGAGAGTCAAAGCTCTCTTTCGGTAGTTAAAGAAGTAAATGTGTAAATAAATACTTTCAAAGTAGATTTTAAAATAGGATGCATATTCTTCAAAATAATTCTAGGTAATTAGAATAATAAAATACTAACCCATATGGTGAGAAAGCAAAGGGAAGAGACAGAAAGAAATTATTATGACAAATACTTTTCTCACTTTGTATTATGTCTCCCAAGTGCAGAAAATTATTTGTCATCTTGATTACAAGGAATATAAACAACCTAAAATTCTCCTTAAAATGTGTATTGAGTTAAAAAATAACATTAAATGATTTCTGTATACACGTCTAATGGATACACCTAGTCATGATGTTTTATCCTTTTTAAGTCATTTTTGCCTTTGGCTGTTGATATTTTTTGTTTTTCTATTATGTTCATAAGTGCAGGTTCTATAAACCCCAATATTCATTTCTCATATTGTCCTTGTCTGAATTTCAATATCAAAGTTGCATTGGTCCTATAAGATAAAAAATAGATGAAAATGACTGATAGAAAAATGTTATTTTTCAGAGTCTAATAAAGAAGCTTTTCATAAAGAGAATTGTTTGCATAAGCTGTTTGCAGTTGTTACGCTCCATGCATAGTTATATTCCTTTCTATATTCCTCGTATTTCCATTTTCTCTCTCTCTCACCTAGCTGGACATTTATGATTATTTTGCAATTCTGATTTTATCTGTCTTTTCTATGGCGTATTTATCTTCTCTTTACTTTTGTAAACAATCTTTATCTTGTATGTTGCCTTCTCTTTATTTTCTTTGAATTTATTCCATTTTAAAAATCTAATTAAAAAATAAAATTAAAAAAAAATCTAACTTCAGTTGGACACCTAGTTCATTAATTTTCAAACTGTCATTTCTATAACTTTCCGACGGAGAACTACTTTAGCTGCAACCCAGCTAATTGTATTTTCATTTAATTGTTTCGTTAATGCTGTGTATAAGCTTCCAAAATGATTTATGATTTGATATGAGTTTAAAAATTTTTTTCCAAGTCTATGGGCTGTAAAGAAATACCTGTTTCTCACTCAATTTCATTGGGTTGCAATGATATGGTCTGCATAATGATAGCTTTTTTAATTTATTTATTTTCAACTGAAGGATAATTGCTTTACGGTATTGGTCTGATTTCTGCCCTGCGTCAGCATGAGTCAGCCAGAGGAGTACATATGTCTCCTCCTCCGGAACCTGCCTCCCACCTCCCTGCTACCCCACCTGCCCACGCTGTCACAGAGTCCCGAGCTGACCTCCCCATGTCACACAGCAAATGATAGTTTCTGAAATTTGTTAGATCTTGCTTGTGACCTGCAATGTAGTCATAAACTATTTGTTTGGTAAAAGTTTAATTTACAGTTATTTTAGAATGAGTATATCTTCTTAACTGCTGTTTATTAATTTAATTTAAGTTTATTAGATTAAGCTTGTTAGCTATGTTCTGATCTATGTGTTGACTAACATCTGTTTTGTGCTTGGCCTATTAATTGAGATGGTAGTATTACTCCCACAATAATTGTGAATTTGTCTCAGATTTTGAAGCCAATTTTTTTCAGGTTCACACACATTTACAATTATCATCTTTGTGGCGACTCATGCGCTCTGTCATTCTGCTGCTACAGTCTCTGTCCGTGACGCGATTTTGGTCTGAGTCAACTTTGTGTGATATGATCACGGCCTCTTGGCTTCTCTGGTTTCCTGTTGGCTTGGGGCGTCCTCTTCCAGGCTTCCTCTGGTCCTGGTACATCCCTGCTCAGCCAGCTGTGGGGATTCTGCCCTGGTTTTCTGTGCTTGGAGCTTTGTCCCCTGTCTTCTCACCAGGTTAATCCCCACACAGCTTTCCTTCAGCTCAAACCACTTCCCCCAAGGATGCCAGCTCATTAGGAAAACTTCTTTAGTTGAATGCTAGAGATGGCAGAGATGGGAGAGGGCCATGGATGGAGACAAGTAAGCAGATTAAAAAATTATTGGAGTAAAGGGACAGAACTTTTGGTTTCAGCCAGGGATAAGTGAAATCTGTGCCATGGCATGTTGCTAAGGGAGGCATAGGGGAGACCATGTCTGGGTTATCTGCCTCTGGGTGTGTACCTGGATAGAGGCTGGTAGGGCTGATTCTAGATGGTTCTAGGGGGACACAGACAGACTCTGGGTCTCAGGCTGGGCAGGGAAGGCTCTTGGTGGCTAGTGAGCAGGTGAAGTTTGAGCACGAAGCACTGGAAGTCATGGGTGTGGGAAGGACGCAGGCAGGGACACAGGAGGTGGCCCCTCAGGCACCGGGTCTGGGCTTTGAGGTCAGGCTGCTGGAAAGCTAGGCAAGAATCTTCTGGTGACGTGGGTGGAGCATGGGGCCAGGTCTTGGTGATCAGGGCATGATGACCCGAGCCTTTGCCATCTGTGAGAGGCTGGCTGGCAACCAGAGAGGAGCTGAGAATAACTGCTTGGTGATGGGGAAATTGATGGAGACTATGCCAGCCGGACAGAGGCTGCTCACTCAGACTGACTAGATCTGGGGGGTCAGCCACGCAGAGACTCACAGGTAGGCAGGTGGGGACACAGGAGGTGTTGGTGTGGGGAGAATGGAGGGCTCCCTATGGCTGGGCCATCTTAGTGACTGGGGACCATGTCTGGCTTTCACTGGAGGGCCCTGAACTGGAAGTGGGAGCAAAAATGAGGACAAAGAAGAAAAGGGGCGGTCACTGCCCAGTCCCGGCTGTTCTGGCCCAGTTGGTGCTCTGGCTTCTGGGATGGTCACTGCAGGGCTTGTGGGTCAGAGTTCAAGTGTCACACATGATCTGGACATTGTCTGTGTATTCATTCTCTCAATAAACTTTTTTTTTGACATGTAACATTTGCTTCACTGTGAGAGTTTTCTGTCTTCTCCATCTTTCCGTAATTTAGATCCAGACTTCTCTGCAGCAGCGAGTGATGTTTATATGTACCTTCGCCGCACTGCCCTGTGACCCTGGGAGATGAGGTGGGGTGAAGGTTCTCACCCCCACCTGCAGAGGATGGAGTGGAGAAGCAGAAAGGAGAGCGACTTACCGATTTAGCAGAGGCTGGGTGTCCATGGTGGGCTGCAGCTCCGGACACTCTGGGCTTTCTCTCCTGCTGTTCCCAGGGCTCCCAGGGGAACAAGGCCTTGCCCTGATGCCACCACATCTGTAAGGAATAGCCAAGTTCAGGTGGCATGTTTCACGGAAGGTGCTTTTTTTTTTTTTAAAGAAGGCTGGGTGGGATCTTCCCTAACATGCTGTCTGTCAGATGGCTGGCATTATGCTGCATTTGCAGTCCACACAGTGGAAATCCAGAGGCAAGGATTTCTAGCCCATGTGCTCAGTCGTGTCCGATTCTTTGTGACCCTATGGACAGTAACCCACCAGGCTCTCTGTCCATGGGATTTCCTAGGCAAGAATACCAGCGTGGGTTGCGGTTTCTTACTCCAGGGGATCTTCCTGACTCAGAGATCAAACCCGTGTCTCCTGAAGCTCCCGCACTGCAGGAAGATTCTTTACCCACGGAGCCATCAGGGAAGCCCAGGGCTTTCCATGGGGTCACTGGAAATACTCTCAGTACTTGGGGTTATTTTACAAACTGGTCACGAGAGACAAAAAAAATTTGTGACCCTGGACTGTTATTGGTGTGTTTGTGGATGTTTCTTAGCTTTATAGAACATTGCTGACTTAAAGAAAGTGCACAACATGAGAGTTTCAAATTAAATTTTATTTGGTGGCAAAATGAGGACCATGGTCTGGGAGACAGCATTTCAGAAAACTCTGAGAAACTGCTCCAAAGAGGTAGGGGGAGGTCAGTATACACATGATCCTGAGAAAGGGGGAGCACACACAGTCAGGCACATATTTTTGCAGAAGGTCTTCTGAGGGTTACTGTTCGTCACAAGAGGCAGACATCGCCATAAAGAAGTTTGGTAAAGAGGAGGAGATGTAGGAATTGGGCTCATGAAATCAGTTCTTGAAAATATCCGACTATCTGAAGACCTCTTCTGCCAGTTTGTTTGGAGCACCTCATTTCTGTTCTCCACTCTGAACTCCTTTCATGGGGTGCTGAAGGTCAGCAGCTTCAGTTCACTTCAGTTCAGTCGCTCAGTCGTGTCCGACTATTTGCAACCCCATGAATCGCAACACGCCAGGCCTCCCTGTCCATCACCAACTCCTGGAGTTCACCCAGACCCATGCCCATGGAATCAGTGACGCCATCCAGCCATCTCATCCTCGGTCGTCCCCTTCTCCTCCTNCAATAGCTAGGACATGGAAGCAACCTAAATGTCCAACAGCAGACAAATGGATAAGAAAGCTGTGGTACATAAACACAATGTATTATTACTCAGCTATTAAAAAGAAAGCATTTGAATCAGTTCTAATGAGGTGGATGAAACTGGAGCCTGCTGGGAGCCAGCACGAGGAGTCTGGCTCCTGAGGTTAAGAGGTTAAGGGGTCCGACAGGCAAAGGTGCATTTGGATGGATGAAACTGGAGCCTGCTGGGAGCCAGCACAAGGAGTCTGGCTCCTAAAGGTCATGAGGTTAAGGGGTCCGACAGGCAAAGGTGAGTCAGGCCTTAAGGGAGCCTCATTGAATTTTCTAGAACATCTACCCCCAAAATACCAGAGTCTGCCTGCCTTATGGTACTCTGCTTTCCACTCTTCTGACATAACAGGGGGCCATCCCCGATCACTTTCCTCTAAAAGGAATTAACTTAGGGCTCCAGTTAACAGTCTCCTGCATGTAAAAAGAGTGTTTCAGCTCAAACCCCTGTGATAGCTCTCTAAATTGCCTCACCGAGACTTTTACAACTACGCATGTGATTGATTATAGCCCCCCAACTGTTGGAGCCTCATTGAATTTTCTAGAACATCTACCCCCAAAATACCAGAGTCTGCCTGCCTTATGGTACTCTGCTTTCCACTCTTCTGACATAACAGGGGGCCATCCCCGATCACTTTCCTCTAAAAGGAATTAACTTAGGGCTCCAGTTAACAGTCTCCTGCATATAAAAAGAGTGTTTCAGCTCAAACCCCTGTGATAGCTCTCTAAATTGCCTCACCCAGACTTTTACAACTACGCATGTGATTGATTATAGCCCCCCAACTGTGAGAGGCACAGGAAGCCTAAAACATAAAGCCTTTCAAAGAGTTAAAAGTTATTACAGTAGTGCTGGTATAGGATTTCATTATTGGGCCAAGACTCTGAGCTGGGAGGGATTGAGGGCAGGAGGAGAAGGGGACAAGAGGATGAGATGGCTGGATGGCATCACTGACTCGATGGACGTGAGTCTGAGTGAACGCCGGGAGTTGGTGATGAACAGGGAGGCCTGGCGTCCTGCGATTCATGCGGTCACAAAGAGTCGGACATGACTGAGCGACTGAACTGAACTTGTTGCTAAGTTCCCATATCTCTTATCCACTGTGCACCTGGGAGTACACTTGTTAACATAGTTAGAATGTAAGGAAAACAAAATATAGCCTTGAAACTAACCACATCAGACTTTTGAGCTAATTGGTTCTTTCTTCATTGTAACTTACTGCACCTTTGCTCTATGAGAAATGTAACTTTATTTGATACTTTCTGAGACTGACATAGATTAGAAATATAAAGAAAAAACACTTCAAGGGAAAATAAGTTTTCTGGTTGAGCAGCCTTTATCAAAAGAGAGTCTTAAAATGTTCACAGGCCTCCAAGGCCAGAAGATAATGTACACAACATCATTTGTGGGAAAGGTATAAAAGTCCTTTTGAAAATAAACTTATTGGGCCTCGCTCACCGAAGCAGCTTGGTTCCCCCGTGTCTTTTTTTACTCTATTTTCTGGCTGAATTCCCATCTGGAGCGTGGAGGCTCAACACGTCTACTTACTTGCCCTGGCTTCTAAGACCCACGCAAGAAAGAGCCCAGGGCGGGGCACCCTCCACTATTCAAACGGGTGCCTGTGGCCTAATGTAGATGGTGCAAACCTCTTGTCTCGAGGTTTTACTAGTTCTCCACATAAACCAAGTTATTCAGCCTCTTTTCTCCACTAATTTTCCTACTACACTATTTTTTCCTAATCTAAACTTATATTTCTAACTAAATAAATCTCTCCTCACCGACTCCTTCCACCCATCGAATTCAGAGTGAAGTCAGAAAGAAAAGCACCAATTAGTTCAGTTCAGTCGCTCAGTCGTGTCCAACTCTTTGCGACCCCATGAATCGCAGCACGCCAGGCCTCCCTGTCCATCACCATCTCCCGGTGTTCACTCAGACTCATGTCCATCGAGTCAGTGATGCCATCCAGCCATCTCATCCTCGGTTGTCCCCTTCTCCTCCTGCCCCCAATCCCTCCCAGCATCAAGGTCTTTTCCAATGAGTCAACTCTTCACATGAGGTGGCCAAAGTACTGGAGTTTCAGCTTTAGCATCATTCCTTCCAAAGAAATCCCAGGGCCAATCTCCTTCAGAATGGACTGGTTGGATCTCCTTGCAGTCCAAGGGACTCTCAAGAGTCTTCTCCAACACCACAGTTCAAAAGCATCAATTCTTCGGTGCTCAGCCTTCTTCACAGTCCAACTCTCACATCTATACATTACTACTGGAAAAACCATAGCCTTGACTAGATGGACCTTGGTTGGCAAAGTAATATCTCTGCTTTTCAATATGCTAT
>SJXQ01005191.1:0-19614 GCA_006408695.1 Aepyceros melampus | reverse complement strand
GTTGGCAAAGTAATGTCTCTGCTTTTGAATATTCTATCTCGGTTGGTCATAACTTTCCTTCCAAGGAGTAAGCGTCTTTTAATTTCATGGCTGCAGTCACCATCTGCAGTGATTTTGGAGCCCAAAAAAATAAAGTCTGACACTGTTTCTACTGTTTCCCCATCTATTTCCCATGAAGTGATGGGACCAGATGCCATGATCTTCGTTTTCTGAATGTTGAGCTTTAAGCCAACTTTTTCACTCTCCTCTTTCACTTTCATCAAGAGGCTCTTTAGTTCCTCTTCACTTTCTGCCATAAGGGTGGTGTCATCTGCATATTTGAGTTTATTGATATTTCTCCCAGCAATCTTGATTCCAGCTTGTGTTTCTTCCAGTCCAGCATTTCCCATGATGTACTCTGCATAGAAGTTAAATAAGCAGGGTGACAATATATAGCCTTGACATACTCCTTTTCCTATTTGGAATTAGTCTGTTGTTCAATGTCCAGTTCTAACTGTTGCTTCCTGACCTGCATACAGATTTCTCAAGAGGCAGGTCAGGTGGTCTGGTATTCCCTCTCTTTCAGAATTTTCCACAGTTTATAATGATCCACACAGTCAAAGGCTTTGGCATAGTCAATAAAGCAGAAATAGATGTTTTTCTGCAACTCTCTTGCTTTTTCCATGATCCAGTTGATGTTGGCAATTTGATCTCTGGTCCCTCTGCCTTTTCTAAAACCAGCTTGAACATCTGGAAGTTCATAGTTCATGTACTGTTGAAGCCTGGCTTGGAGAATTTTGAGCATTACTTTACTAGCATGTGAGATGAGCGCAATTGTGCAGTAGTTTGAGCATTCTTTGGCATTGCCTTTCTTTGGGATTGGAATAAAAATCTGACCTTTTCCAGTCCTGTGGCCACTGTTGAGTTTTCCAAATTTGCCGGCATATTGAATGCAGTACTTTCACAGCATCATCTTTCAGGATATGGAATAGTAATACAGTATATTAACACATATACATGGGATTTAGAAAGATGGAATGACGACACTATGTAAGACAGCAAAAGACACAGATATAAATAATAAACTTTTGGACTCTGTGGGATAAGGCAAAGTTGGGATGATTTGAGACAATAGCATTGAAACATATATAACACCATATGTGAAATACATGACCACTCCAACAATGATGCATGAAACAGGGCCCTCAAAGTCAGTGAACTGGGACAACCTAGAAAGATGGCATGTGGAGGGAGATGGGAAGGGGGTTTAGGATAGGGGACACATGTATACCCATGGCTGATTCACGCCAATGTATAGCATAAACCACCACAATATTGTTAAGTAATTAGCCTCCAATTACAATAAAATAAATTATAAAAAAAAAAGAAATGCAATAAGGTAAAAAGGTTGTCTGAGAATGCATTACAAATAGCCGAAAAAAGAAGAGCAGCGAAAGGCAAAGGAGAAAAGGAAATATATACCCATCTGAATGCAGAGTTCCAAAGAATAGCAAGGAGAGATAAGAAGGCATTCTTAAATAAACAATTCAAAGAAAAGGAGGGAAAAAATAAAATAGGAAAGCTTAGAGATCTCAAGAAAATCAGAGTCCGAGGAATCCTTTCATGCAAAGATGGGTACAATAAAGGACAGAAATTGTATGGACCTAACAGAAGCAAAAGAGATTAAGAAGAGGTTGCATGAATACACAGAAGAACTAAACAAAAAAGATATTAATGACCTGGATAACCACTATGGTATGGTCACTCACCTAGACAAGACATCCTGGTGTGTGAAGTCAAGTGGGACTTAGGAAGTATTACTAGGAACTCAGCTAGTGGAGGTGATGGAATTCCAACTGAACTCTTCAAATCCTAAAAGATGATGCTGTGAAAGTGCTGCACTCAATAGGCCAGCAAATTTAGAAAACTCAGCAGTGACAAGAGGACTAAAAAAGTCAGCTTTCATTCCAATCTCAAAGAAGGGCAAAGCCAATGAATGTTCAAACTACCACACAGCTGCGTTCATTCATGTGCTAACAAAATAATGCTCAAAATCCTTCAAGCTAGGCTTCAACAGTATGTGAACTGAGAACTTTCAGCAGCACAAGCTGGAGTTAGAAAAGGCAGAGGCCAACAGCCACTGGAGTACAGAAAAAGAGAAATCCAGAAAAACATTTAATTCTGCTTCATTGACTATGCTAAAGCCTTTGATTATGTAGATCACAACAAAATGTGGAAAATTCTTAAAGAGATGGGAAGATAAGATCAACTTACCTGTCTCCTGAGAAACCTGTATGCAGGTCAAGAAACAACAAATACAAATGGACATGGAACAACGGACTGGTTCAAAATTAGGATAGGAGTACATCAAAGCTGTACATCATCACCCTGCTTATTTAACTTACATGCAGAGTACATCATGAGAAACGCTGGACTGGATGAAGCACAAGCTGGGATCAAGATTGCCAGGAGAAATATCAATAACCTCAGACATGCAGATGACACCATGCTAATGGCAGAAAACAAAGAGGAACTAAAGAGCCTCTTGATAGAGATGAAAGAGAACAGTGAAAAAGCTGGCTTAAAACTCAATATTCAAAAAACAAAGATCATGGCATCTGGTCCCATCACTTTATGGCAAATAGATGGGAAAACAATGGAAACAGTGACAGACTTTATTTTCTTGGACTCCAAAATCAGTGTGGATGGTGACTGCAGCCATAAAATTAAAAGACACTTGCACCTTGGAAGTAAAGCTATGACAAACCTAGACAGCATGTTAAAAAGCAGAGACATACTTTGCCCACAAAGGCCACATAGTCAAAGCTTTGGTTTTTCTAGTAGTCATATACGGATGTGAGAGTTGGACCATAGAGAAGGTTGCTCTGCTAAGTCGCTTCAGTCATGTCCGACTCTGTGTGACCCCATAGACAGCAGCCCACCAGGCTCCCCAATCCCTGGGATTCTCCAAGCAAGAATACTGGAGTGGGTTGCCACTTCCTTCTCCAATGTGAGAAAGTGAAGTTGCTCAGTCATGTCCGACTCTTAGCAACCCCATGGACTGCAGCCCACCTGGCTCCTCTGTCCATGGGATTTTCTAGGCAAGAGTGCTGGAGTGGGGTGCCATTGCCTTCTCCAATAAAGAAGGTTGAGCACAGCAGAACTGGTGCTTTCAAACTCTGCTGGAGAAGACTCTTGAAAGCCCCTTGGACAGAAAGGAGATCAACAGTCAATCCTAAAGGAAATCAACCCTGAATATTCATTGGAACAACTGATGCTGAAGCTCCAATACTTTGGCCACCTGTGTGAAGAGCCAACTCACTGGAAAAGACTCTGATGCTGGGAAAGACTGAGGGCAGGAGAAGGGGGAAACAGAAGACAAGATGGTTGGATAGCAATACTGACTCAATGGACGTGAGTCTGAGCAAACTCTGGGAGATAGTGAAGGACAGGGAAGCCTGGCATGCTGCAGTCCATGGGGTCACAAATAGTTGGACATGATTGAACAACACACTGAAGGTGACAGGATCCAAAAAGATATTCCATGAAAACTGACATCAAAAGAACACTGGAGTAAGTAATACTCCTATAAAACAAAACAGATGCTAAAATAGACTGTTACAAAAGACAAGTAAAGACCAGGTGGCACTAGTGTTAAGGACCTGCCTGCCAATGCAGGAGACAAAAGAGATGCAGGTTCGAACCCTGGGTCAGGAAGATCCTGGAGGAGGGTATGGCGACCCACTCTGGTATTCTTGCCTAAAGAATCCCTTGGACAGAGGAGTCTGGTGGACTACAGTCTAATGGGTCACACAGAGTTAGACACAACTGAAGCGAGTCAGTACGCATGCATGCAACAATCAAAGGATCAATCCAAGAAGATATAATGGTATGTATGCACCCAATAATGAGCATGTCAACATATAAAGCAAATGCTAACATCAATAAAAGGGGAAACTGATATTAACACAGTAACAGTGAGGGGCTTTAATACACCAATTGCATCAATGAACAGATAAACCAGATAGAAAATTAAATGGTATGTTATCCTGGACAGTCTTAATTGATAGTTATAGGACATTCCATCCAAAAGCAGCAGAATGTACTTTCTTCTGAAATGCACTTGGAACATTCTCCAGGATAGATCACATCTTGGGTCACAAACCAAACCTCAGTAAATTTTTAAAAATTGAAATCACATCAAGCATATTTTTGACTACAATGCTATAAGATTAGAAATCAATTATGGGGAAAAAACTACAAAAAACACAGATACATAGAGGCTAAAGCATATGTTACTAAAATACCAATGGATCACTGAAAAAAATCAAAGAAGAAATTTAAAAAATACTAGGAGAGAAATGAAAACAACAATCCAAAACCCATATATAGGACACAGCAAAACAAGATCTAAGAGAGAAGCTTATAGGAATACAATCCTAACTCAGGAAATAAGGAAAATATCAAATAAAGAACCTAACTTTACACCTAAAACAACTAGAGAAAGAAAAAAAAAAAAACAAAGTTAGTAGAAATTTAAAAGATCAGAGAATAAATCAAATAGAGACAAAAACAACAACAACAAAAAAGCATAGATCAAAAGAGTAAAAGTTGATTCTTTGAAGAGATAAACAAAATTGTTAAAAACTTTTTAGCCAGATTCACCAAGAAAAAAATGGTGAGGACTCAAATCAGTAAAACTGGAAATGAAAAGGAAGTTAAACATGATGCCATAGACATATGAAGGATCATAAGACTTCCCTGGTGGCTGAGACGGTAAAGCATCTGCCTACAATGCAGGAGACCTGGGTTCGATCCCTGGGTGGGGAAGATCCTCTGGAGAAGGAAATGGCAAGCCACTCCAGTACTCTTGCCTAGAAAATTCCATGGATGGAGGAGCCTGGTAGGCTAGAGTTCATGAGGTCGCAAGAGTCGGACATGACTGAGCAACTTCACTTCAAGAGACCATCACAAGCAACTATATGCCAATGAAATGGGTAAACTAGAAATGCACAAATACTTACAAAGGTACAACCTTACAAATGGACAAAAACCTTACAAAGACTGAATTAGGAAGAAATAGAAAATATAAACAGAAGAATCACAAGTACTGAAACTGAACATGATTAAAAATCTTCCAAACAAAAGTCCTCAAGCAAATAGCTTCACAGGCCAATTCTATCAGTCATTTAGAGAAGAGTTAACAACTTCCTTCTGAAATTCTTCCCCAAAATTGCTGAGGAAGCAACATTCCCAAACTCATTCTATGAGGCTACCATCACCCTGATACCAAAAACTAGACAAAGATACCAAAAAAGAAAAAGGAAAAAGAAAATTACAGGCCAATATCATTCAGCAAAAATAGATGCAAAAATACTCAACAAAATACTAGCCTACTGAATCCAACAACATATTAAAAAGATCTTATACCATGATCAAATGGGATTTATCATAGGGATGCATGTATGATAGATCACATTGATATATGCAAAACCAATGTGATATATCATACTACAAATTGAGGAATGAAAATCATTCTTCTCAATAGATGCAGAAAAAGCTACTGACAAAATTCAACACCCATTTATGATAAAATATTCCTGAGAATGTTGGCAAAGAGGAAACCTACCTCAACATTATAAGTGCTGTATGTGACAAACCCACAGGAAACATCATTCTCAATGGTGAAAAACTGATAGCATTTCCACCAAAATCAGGAACAAGAAGGATGTCCACTCTTGCCACTTTCATTCAACAGTTTGGAAGTCCTAGCCATGGCCATCAGAAAAGAAAAAGAAATAAAAGGTATTCGAATTGGAAAAGAAATAAAACCATCACTGTTCGCAGATTACATGATATTACACATAGATCATCCTAAAAATGCTACCAGAAAACTACTAGGGATCACCAATGAATTTACACCCAGAGGAAAACTTAGGCAGAACACTCATAATTGCAGCAATATCTTTTTCTATTTATCTCCCAGAATAATGGAAATAAAAACAAAAAGAAAAAAATGGGACCTGCTTAAACTCAAAAGCTTTTGCATAGCAAGGGAAACAAAACGAAAAGACAACCCATAGAATGGGAGAAAATATTTGCAAATGATGTGACCGAAAGGGATTAGTCTCAAAAATTTACAAATAGCTCATGATCCTTAAAGCATCAACACAAACAAATCAACAAATGGGCAGAAGACCTAAATAGACATTTCTCCAAAAAAGACATACAGATTGCCAAGAGGTACATGAAATAATTATTAGAAAAATGGAAATCAAAACTATAACAGCATATCACATCACACCAGCCAGAATGGCTATCATCAAAAAATCCACAAACAATAAATGCTAGAGAGGATAAAGGGTAGGGAACCCCCCCTACACTGATGGTGGGAATTTAAATCAGTATGGCCAGTATGGAGAACAGTATATAAGTTCCTTAAAAAAAAAAAAAATAGAGCTACCATATGACCCTGCAATCCCACTCCTGGGCATATATCCAGAGAAAAACATGATCCAAAAGAATACATGCATCCCAATGTTCACTGCAGTACTGTTTACAACAGCCAAAACATGGAAGCAACCTAAATGTCCACTGACAGAGGAATGCACAAAGATGTTGTGTATAATACACAATGGAATATTGAAGTGAAGTCACTCAGTCATGTCCAACTCTTTGTGACCCCATGGACTGTAGCTTACCAGTGCATGGAATTTTCCAAGCAAGAATACTGGAGTGGGTTGCCATATCCTTCTCCAGGGGATCTTCCCGACCCAGGGGTTGAACTCAGGTTTCTCATATTGCTGGCAGATGCTTTACCGTCTGAGCCACCAGGGAAATGGTATATTACTCAGCCATTTTCTGTTTTAAAAAGAATGAGATAGTGTCATTTGCAGCAACACAGATGGACCTATAAAGTGTCATACTAACTGAAGTAAGTCATACAGAGAAGGAGAAATATTGTATGACACCCTTATATGTGGGATCTTAAAAGAAATGATACAAATGAACTTACTTACAAAAGAGACTCACAGACTTAGAAAATAAACTTATGGTTGCCAGGGGGAAAGGATAGTTAGGGACTTTGGGAAGGTCATGTATGTCATGTACACACTGCTATATTTAAAATGGATAAACAGCAAGGATCAATTGTGTAGCACGTGGCTCTCTGCTCAATGTTATATGCCAGCCTGGATGGGAGAGGGGTTTAGGGGAGAATAGATACATGAATATGCATGGCTGAGTCCCTTCACTGTTCACCTGAAACTACCACGACATTGGCAACTGGCTATACCCTGATACAAAATACAAATGTTTAAGTTTGGGTAAGTGTGTATGTGTGTGATGCTTGCTCCCTGGAAGTAAAGCTATGACAAATCTATCAGTATATTAAAAAGCAGAGACATCACTTTGCTGACAAAGGTCCATATAGTGAAAGCTATGGTTTTTAAGTAGTCACATACAGATGTGAGACTTGGACCATAAAACAAGCTGAGCACCGAAGAATTGATACTTTTGAATTGTTGTGATGGAAAAGACTCCTGAGAGTCCTTTGGACTGCAAGGAGATCAAACCAGTCAATCCTAAAGGAAATCAACCATGGATATTCATTGAAAGGACTGAATCCTGAGCTCCAGTATTTTGGGTCACCTGATGTGAAGAGCCAACTCATTGTATAAGACCCTGATGCTGGGGAAGATTGAAACGGAGAAGGGGGCAGCAGAGGATACAACGGTTAGACAGCATCACCGACTCAATGGACATGAATTTGAGCCAACTCCAGGAGACAGTGAAGGACAGGGGAGCGCAGCATGCAGTCTATAGGGCTGCACAGAGTCAGACACAACTTAGCAACTGAACAACAACAAACTGAATCACTTTGCTATGCACCTGAAATTAATACAATACTGGAAAAGAACTATATTCCAATATTAAATGAAAATCTGAAAAGAAAGACAATCTCAGCATCTATATAATTGAGAAACTTAAATGTTTCTCTTCCTTACAATCGTTTTGTATTGAGCCATTCTTAAGGGTAGTGGAATTATTTGCCATGATTTATTTGATTTTGGGAGGGCTTTAATACCAAAAGGAAAAAAAAAAAAAAGTAACACAGCCTGGGGTCATGCATAATACTTTCACATTTAGCAACAATATATGGCAGGCATTGAAAATATTTCTTGAATGAATAGATGAATCCCTTTTGCCCCAAATTTCAGAAGAACTCTATCAAAACAAGATTAGAGCTAACTGATATCAACGCCCTTTTTTAAGTAGAGCAGATTGGATCCTTAGAGAGACAGATAAACGTTAAGTGGAGCACCTAGAGGTGATTCACAGGCCAACAAACCCGGAGAAGAAAGTTTCAAAAACCACCTCTCCAATGCAGCACCTTGGATAGAAGGTCCTAAGATCAGAAAATTATGTGTGTGGACCTTATCTATTGAAACTATCAGGGGGCAACTCTGGTATTTTTATTATATAAATGGGAATTGTGTCAGTTATGAATTATTACTCTCGTACAACACTAACAATGATCAGAAAGGAAGATTTAATAATCCTCAGGGGGAAAAAATGGTTGGTAGCAAATAATTCCACTACCCTCTGTATTTTAAGCATTACAAAAGATCAAAGAAATATAGGGAGAAGGCACCCACTCTATATGACGCACATTAATACTTATAACTAAAAGTGGATGTTATTTTCTGTTGTAACAGATGGGTAAATGAAGCTCTGGTTAACTACTTTGTTTTCTGTCAAGAAAGTAAACTAGAAAGTAAACTAGAAGCCCATTTCCTTTTATTCCACTCTGAAAACTCATGACAGAGAAAAAGTGTATAATAAGCACCAATACTCTTGTAGAAGTCAGAGCACAAAGAAATTATATTAGCAGTGTGCCTAGCTCACAAGAGCTCACCTAACTTATGCCTTAGAAATTTGTTAGTGAATAAGTAACACATTTAACATACTGATCTTTAAAATATTTTGATTGATTTGTATCACTGACCTAGTACCACAGAATATCCTTTCAGCACTTACCACCCTTTTGCCTAAATTAGCTAAACGGTTGTTTCTAGTCACTATTTTCATGTCAACTGAAGAGATTTGGTGAACAGGATCTGCAAGTCTAGCCACAGAAGAGCGACTTATTAAAGATCAAATTAGAAAAGTGTTTTCTCATGCTCTGCCCTTTAAATAACTGGGGGTTTGAATCTTCAGACTCAGAAACCAAGTTCTGCAAGTTCCAAAGTTACACAAGACCATGGAACACGGTCTTTAAAAAACAACAAAAAGAATAGAATGTATTTTAATCTTCAGAACATTCTCATGGGTTTCTTACTGTTTCCCCCAACAAGCTGAAACTATGATTTCAAATGCCCTTGAGGAAATTTCTTACATAGCCAGAGAGGTGAGTGTGAACTTTGGTCTATTTTTATTCCTTCCTGGAAATTCTCTTTGGTTTTCACAACAAAGAAGTGGTGGAAAGGATGGCATTATTAATTAATTTCTCTGTGGTTTATTTATGTTTTCATACTCAGAGGCTACTGGATTGAATTTCTGGGGAAAATGTGAAACATGTCAGAGTCCTTATGAATACCCACCTAGAGATTCTAATACAGTGGGCCTGCACAAAAAACCTATGCAGCAGGTATATGGATTTGTTACATGAATTACCCCATGATACCTGGAAGGTAAGGGCCTAGGAGGATGCAACCTGGGAAGTTTCCTGATGTAAACACTTGAGTTTATAAATAGAAATAAAAAAACAAGTACACTGAGAATTTATCTGCTAAAATTTTTTCTTTTTTTATTGCAGCTATAAAGAGTTACATAACTTGTTCTAGGCAAGGAGACAATTCAGAATCCAGAGTCAAGATAAAATACCAACTCTAACACTTTCTAAAATTACCACCTTGGGAAGTTAGTTTCTTTAATCTTTTTTTTTTTTTTAATGTGTAAAATGGAGGAAGTAATAATATCTACTTCATATAGTTGTCTTGATAGCTGAATGAGATCATCTATATTTATTAATAACAGAGATCTGGTACAGAAGTACTCAAAAATTATTTTACATTTATGATCTTAAATGTCTTCAGATAGCTACAAAATAAGTACTAGCCTCAAAATTCTGGAGAGTAAGATTTCATGAAACCAACAAAGGACACAAATGCTTCATTAATTAATTTTTAAAAATTAGGAAGAACAGAGTATAGAAGGAAGGTTTTCTTGCCTCAGTACATTCAAGGTTGAATTATTCTACCCTTAAAAAGCATAGGGAGAGTAAAATAATAACCTCCTCCTGTTACTATCGGTGGGGATATTTAGTTGACTAGAGTAAGTGACTTTCTTAGGATCACAGAATGATTTAGTTGCAGATAGAAATCAAAGCCTCATGAGTGTTAAATACCCAACATCAAGTCTGGGTCTTTTTCAGGCTTTTCTGTTTTTACATTGTTCTTTCTACTACTTGACAGTAGCACATTAAAAATACTAAGAAATTTTGAGACTATTTTAGGGAATTCCCTTGTGGTCCACTGAGGGCCTGGGTTCAATTCCTGGTTGAGGAACTAAGATCCCACAAGTTGTACAGTGTGGCAAAAAAATATATAATAATAATAATAATAATATTTCAAACTTTACTACATGCTTAGCAGGTAGTATCTGTCATCACATAGTAATAACAATGCAAATGACATAATGGTAGTTACTGCTCTTCAGAAACCACAAGGATGTGAGCCAGACCAGGGTTGAATGCGCAGAGCCCAGGCTTACCCAGTATACCTGACAGACCTCGCCTGAGGGAAACAAGCATATGATATAAGAAGTTTGACTATAAGCTACATTCTAAGATTCTGTCTACCACTTAAAGTGCATTTTACTTCTCCTTATCCTTATAGAGGTGATCGTTCACCCTGCAGGTGCTCATAAAGATCTCTCTCTAGGGATACTTTATTCAAACTGCAGAGGTTCTGGGGTGTTGTCTAGTCACTTCAGTTTTAAATATACCTGAGTTACTCTTAGCTGGTAACTTCTTTATCTTTCACTCTCTCTCATCATGTCCTTCCTCAGGGTGTTCTTGCCTGAGCTTCAGTCGAAAGCAGGTAACTAGGTTGTAAGTGCAAGCTAGGCTCTTTTTTTTTCACGAAGGGCACTTTTCTCTTAGTAATTTGTGTTTGTTACTGAGTTTATTTCATTAATGCTCAACTTCCAGCACTAAACTGCAGTTTCAGCCAGAGTAGAGACCATGTTTCCTTTACTCAACAGTAACTCCTCAGTCGATGATAGTGCTGGGCACCAAGTGACATCCAACAAATACGTGGTGACTGAACACTTGAATTAAGTGGAGGAATGGTTTCTTGGCCTGTCATAAAAGCTTTACTCCCTGCTCATTTCTGGATAAAAGATTTATCTGAAAGTAGTATCAACAGTTCTAAATTTTAGTTTTCATGAAACTTCTGATCAATGACACTTTTAGATTTTTTTAGAAACAGATTTTTCATTTGGGGCTAGAAGGAGTCACTGAGTTTGCATTTATGGTGGATAAGCAGATAAATTCAAGTGTCAGGTTGGTGACTGGTTCTGAAGTTTTGGTGAAAACTTTCTGTCATATCTGGAGTTGTCTCAGGAGTTCTGTATGTAAGACCAGCATGGACAGGCTGGTCCTTATCACTCTGAGGTCAGCTTCACAGCAAACTTGCTGACTGATACAGGCACGGATATATGAGAGGGAGCAGCAGCTGGCATAGGATCTACTGGCCTGTGCCTTTCCTAAGAAAAACTAGCTCTTGAATGTTTTCACTTTTGTTAGTTAATTTTGGTAATTTAAATACAGCTTTAACCCAAAAGTTTGCTGATTTATAACCCCTCACTCAGGACTTAGCGAGCACACTAGAACTCCCCAGTATTCTCTAGGCATTACAAAGAGGTGCCTCCCCTGGACCTTCAAACCTTTTTGTTAGCTTCAGTACCAGTGGGGCTTCTTCCCATCCTGCTTTGACTCCCCCTTGAATCTTGTCTAATACAGCTGGAAAAATTCTGCAATTTCCATGGCATACATTAGAATGCCTATACCCAATGCCAAGGACGCTGTCTCTCCCTTTCTATGTACCAGAAGTTTAACTGTGGAAAGGGGGCTAAGTTCCATGCAGGAAGAAGGTTCTCTCCAACTTCTAGACATGTCACTAATGCTCCATGTCACTGGACTCTAGTTGCAGAAACTGTTTTTAACCATACAGGTTGTTTGTGTTCTCTCAATAGGATGATACAAAGGCCCCCAACAAAACCTCCAGAATGAACTTCCTAGATTTAAGATATCAGGCAAAGTAGGCTAAATGTCACAACTTTCCTTGCCCTGATTTAACTCTGTTTCCAAATTACCTGGTATTGGGCAAAGATACTTTGCAGCTATACTTTGAGACATACTCAGTGGTCAACAGCCTTAACTGGATCTGACTTGACCAGAGGAATGTGTGTGTGCAGATGACACCTGGAGGCATCAGAACACTGCCTTTGCTTCATTACCACACTAAGATCTTTGCCCAATGGGGGGACTTGTCCCCTGTTAGGCAAGATATGCCATATGCTGAGGGACTGAGCAATGCACAAGCTATTGCTGGAAATAGCTTTTTGTCCACCCTTTTTGTCAATTTCTGATCCTGCACTTGCCTCTTACCCTTTAAAAGACCCCCTCCTACCCCTCTCACACTTCAGAGAGAAGTTATCTTTAGAAACTGAGCTCCCTTTCTCCATTCTGTGGGATTGAATGAAAGCCTGTTTGGCTTGCACCAAACTCAGTTTCCTCATTGGCAGGGTGAACCAGAGCAAGACAGAACTCCCTGACTGGGCAGGGGTGGGGCTTTGGTTCAGCTAGGGCCCCAAGAGGAAGGCCTCACATCTAATTTGGTAACAGACCTAACTTCTGATCTGGGAATTAAACTTTCACCAACTCTCCATGGAATTGTTCCCACAGATCCGGCCATTAATCCTCATCCACATATAACCAATGCTATGAAAATTACATGCTAAATACACTGACCTAAACTGACACTGAGGAGGGAGATTGATGCAGGTTCCTATCAGTTGCTTTCCTACCTCCCAAAATTCCGCTACAAAGAGGATAGAATTTGAATGTAGAAAACTAGGACTTAGCTAAGGGTGATTTAGCTAGTCTTAATGTTTTCTTGGGCTTCCTTTGTGGCTCAGCCTGCAATGCAGGAGACCTGGGTTTGATCCCTGGGTTGGGAAGATCCCCTGGAGAAGGGAAAGGCTACCCACTCCAGTATTCTTGCCTGGAGAATGCCATGGACTGAGCAGTCCATGGGGTCATATCAAGAGTCGGACATGATTACCTAGGCAGTAGCACAGATAAGAAGAGTTTTCAGGGGCAATCTGGAAAATAATATTAGCTTTGTCACCTTCTCTTCTCTGTCTCTGATCCCAGCTTTTTCTCTGTGGAAATGAAAAAGCAGTTCAATACCTACACATTGGCCTCCTGTTTCTTTCTGGCCACCCCAATATTGAGTTGGCCAGAAAGTTCATTCAGGTTTTTTGTATAATTTAATGGAAAAATCCAAACAAACTTCTTGGCCAACCCAACAGTTTCATGTCATTTCTTACCCCTTCAAAGAAAGAGGCTGGGGAAAGAATTACATACATTTCAAAGGAACAGAGAAAAAATGCACAATCACAGTTTTTCTAAACATTTAGTATAGAAAATAGTCAAGAAAAGAAGAGAAGTGAAAGGCAAAGGAGAAAAGGAAAGATATAACCATCTGTATGGAGAGTTCCAAAGAAGAGCAAGGAGAGATAAGAAATCCTTCTTAAGTGAACAATGCAAAGAAACAGAATGGGAAAGACTACAGATCTCTTCAAGAAAATTATAGATACCAAGGGAAAGTTTCACTGAAAGATGGGCACAATAAAGGACAGAAATGGTATGGACCTAACAGAAGGAGAACATTTTAAGAAGTGGCAAGAATACATAGAACTATACAAAAAATATTTTCATGACCTAGATAACCATGATGGTGTGATCACCATCCTGGAGTGTGAAATCAAGTGGGCCTTTGGCAGCATCACTACAAACAAAGCTAGTGGAGGTGACAGAATTCCAGTTGAGCTATTTCAATCCTAAAAGATGGTGTTGTGAAAGTGCTACACTCAATATGCCAGCAAATATGGAAAACTCAGTAGTGGCCACAGAACTGGAAGAGGTCAGTTTTCACTCCAATCTCAAAGAAAGGCAATGCCAAAGAATGCTCAAACTGCCACACAATTGCACTCATCTCACATGCTAGTAAAGTAATGCTTAAAATTCTCTAAGCCAGGCTTCAGCAATACGTGAACTGTGAACTTCCAGATGTTCAAGCTGGTTTTAGAAAAGGCAGAGGAACAATCAATTGCCAGCATCCAACAGATCACAGAAAACGGAAGGGAATTCCAGAAAAACATCTATTCTGCTTCACTGACTATACTAAAGCCTTTGGCTGTAAAGATCACAACAAACTATGGAGAATTCTTAAAGAGATGAGAATACTGAATCACCTTACCTGTCTCCTGAGAACTGTATGCTGGTCAAGAAGCAGCTGCTGCTCCTGCTAAGTCACTTCAGTCATGTCCGACTCTGTGTGACCCCATAGACGGAGGCCCACCAGGCTCCCCCGTCCCTGGGATTCTCCAGGCAAGAATACTGAAGTGGGTTGCTATTTCCTTCTCCAAAGCGTAAAAGTGCAAAGTGAAAGGAAAGTCGCTCAGTCGTGTCCGACTCTTTGCGACCCCATGGACTGCAGCCAACCAGGCTCTGCTGTCCATGGGATTTTCTAGGCAAGAGTACTGGAGTGGGGTGCCATCACCTTCTCAAGAAGCAGCAGTTAGAACCAAACAAGAAACAACAAACTGGTTCAAAATTGGGAAAGGACTACATCAAGGCTGTATATTGTCACCCTGCTTATTTAGCTTATATGCATAGAACATCATGCCAAATGCTGGGCTAGATGACTCACAAGCTGGAATCAAGATTGCCGGGAGAAATATCAATAACCTCAGCTATGCAGATGACACCACCCTAATGACAGAAAAGAAAGAGGAACTAAAGAGCCCCTTGCTTAAAACTCAGCATTCAAAAAACAAAAGTCATGGCATCCGGTCCCTCACTTCATGGCAAATACATGGGGAAAAAATGGAAACAGTGGCATACTATTTTCTTGGGATCCAAAAATCACTGTGGATGCTGACTGCAGCTATGAAATTAAAAGACATTTGCTCCTTGGGAAAAAAGCTATGACAAACCTAGACAGTGTGTTAAAAAACAGAGACATCTGTTTGCCAACAAAGGTCTGTATAGTCAAAGCTATGATTTTTCCAGTCGTCATGTACAGATGTGAGAGTTGGACCATAAAGAAGGCCGAGGACTGAAGAACTGATGCTTACAACTGTGGTGTTGGAGAAGACTTTTGTGTGTCCCTTGGACAGAAAGGAGATCAAACCAGTCAATCCTAAAGGAAATAAACTCTGAATATTCATCGGAAGGGCTGATGCTAAAGCTCCAATACTTTGGCCACCTGATGTGAAGAGCCAACTCACTGGAAAAGACCCTGATGCCGGGACAGATTGAGGGCAGGAGGAAAAGGGGGCCAAAGAGTTTTGAGCAAACTCTTGGAGATAATGAAGGGAAGCCTGGCATGCTGCCATTCATAGGCGCACAGAGTGGGACACTAGAGCACCTGAACAACAACAAATGCTCTATGGAGAGAGAGGGCAGGGGCCTGTGATCAAGAAAAAAATTGTTTAATCAAGCTGAGGAGAATCTTAAAACTGTCTTGGGCAGCTGCAACTCAGAACTGCCACAGGAAATGTAAAACCAACCAACCAACAAAATCCAAACCAAGAAATCCCTAGATCTCATCCCAGACCAATTAAATCTGAAAATCTGTATCTTTAGTGACTTGGGCATCAAAATGTAAATTGTATTTTGATAGAGAACCCACACCATAAAATCTTACCTTCTTAAAAACTCTGAAGTATACAATACAGAATTGTTAACTCTATGCAAGTTATTGAACAGATTCCTACAATTTTTACATCTTGCATGATTGAAACTGTAACACATTAGAAAATGTGGTTTATACATAAAACATTCTAGCTTAAAAGAGAATGCCATCGTGTTAACATGTGCAACATGGATGAAGCTTGAGTATATGAGTTTAAGTAAATAAGCCAGATATCGAAAGACAAATACTACCCCTCCTCTTTCCTCTCTTCCTTCAAACTGGCCCCCTTTCTTCCCTTTGGAATCTTTGAAGACCCAAGGTATTTCTGTTTACTCTGTTTGCAGTACTTGGATCTGAAGTTTTGAGTCTTTGAAAGAGATTTGTGAGACACTACAATTTTTCCTCCCTGTCAGTTGTGCTCTCTGTTCCTGGGGGGTTAACTAGAAGATAGAAGACCTCAGTCAGACATCCTGTTTCTATAAATTCAGTCATTTGGTTGTCCAATGGACTGAATGCTTCCAAGTGGAAGTGGTTGACAGGGTTCTTCTGTACAGTTGCACCTGGTCTTGGATGAACCTTAGACATATATCTACAGGTTAACTTAAATCTATTGGGACCAGCCATACAGCCCCTGCAACTGCACTTACCACTAAGCATTTCTTTTGATACATATATACAATCAGGTGCTTTGGGACCAAGAGAGAACTTACAACCCCTCTAAAATCAGAAATAGGGACACCTATCCTAGCACTGGTACAAACTATATTGCCATCAAAATGGGAAACAAGCTCAGATTCCCTTCAGACACACCACTGACTTGTCTGGGAGAAATACTGGCTGGATGCACTAAAAATGAAAAATCTTATCAGATACTGCACCCAGGATTGGCTTATCTACTCGTTGGGAAATGGATTTAGCACCATTTAATACAAGAGTAAAAACAATGAGTTACCCTATGTCTAGGTCTTTATGTACCTCTACCAAGATCCACCCCCAAATGAGAAAATGTAAGCTCAGAGACTCTGATAAGTGCTCCTTCAAAGTTCTTTAGGCAAAGGTTGGGATGGAAGATGCCCTCAATGTTCTCCTGATTCTTCCAAAGCAGGCAGGGAGGGCAAGGGAAGTTGTGGCTGCCCTCCAGACCACAAGACCTGGGAGAAAGTCCTTACCACTGCCTCAAGTCCGCCTCCTTATGCCCCTTCCCCATGCAATTTTGATCAGGAAATAAGCTTTACCTTCCACAGGAAGAAAGGTCTCCCTCAGGCAAAATTTGTCCCCAAAGAGAGGTACCAGATGGGGAAGGGAGAACCATGTAGGGTCATGTTCCTTTTCCATGCAAAACATCATTCAATGAGATGTTTGGGAAAAAATAGGTTTCATATTCTGAAAACCCCCCAAATTTAGGTGAATTTTGGTGCCTTAAGCTCTCACTTTGAGGGATGTGATAGTCATCCTCAATTGTCCTAGATCAGGCCAGAAAAGGATTTAAAATCCTAGATCAGGCTGATGAACTGCAGTGGGTGGATGCTGACCTAGCCCCTGCAGAAGAGGCAATCCCCTCTGCAAAGCCCAATTGGGACCCCAACACAAATGCAGAGATGGAATCCCTAAGATACGTCATTATTTGCCTACTGCAGGAATGACCCAGTGGGTCCAGAAGGCCATTAATTATAATAAGTTACCCAGGGAGAGAGAGGAAATCTGGCCCTGTTTTGGGGAAGGCTCATGGAGGCACTCAAAAATTTTATCCACTTGAGTCTATAAAGTATTGAA
Source organism: Aepyceros melampus (assembly GCA_006408695.1). Lineage (NCBI taxonomy): Eukaryota > Metazoa > Chordata > Mammalia > Artiodactyla > Bovidae > Aepyceros > Aepyceros melampus. The sequence continues at coordinate 1,873 of SJXQ01005191.1, read as the reverse complement.
GGCAGAGTCCTGCTGGTCCATCCCTTCCTAACCCCAGGCAACCCTGACATACAGAGAAAATTACAAAAACTAGAAAAAAGACCAGAGGCCCCACCTCTGAACTAGCAGAGAAGGCCAAAAAAAAAAAAAGTGTTTCTAATTAGGGACCAGGAGAAGGAGGACATGAGGGCAAGAGGAGAGCCCAGTTTGGATACAGGGGCTGCCTTCTCTGTTTTTCCTTTCCAACATGGACCTTTAAACTCCCTGACTAAAACAGTGATGGGGGTAGATGGAAAACCCCCAAACTGAAATTTGACTAAGCCCCTCCACATAAGGTGGGCAATTGGCAAGGGACCCTTATATATCTTCAGTTGCTCTGTTCCTCTACTAGGGAGAGACCTCCTTTGCTACCTGTAGACCAGAGTGACTTGGGGAAAGCTAGAAACCAATAACTTTGTCTAGTATCTGTCTGAAATTTGCAGTCAGACACAGGAAAGGAGAACACTTTCCATTTCTCAGATAAAGTCAATCCCCAGGTATGATATGTCTCCAGCTTGGCACTAGCTATAAATGTCTCACCAGTAAAGATCCTCCTGAAGTCAAATACTCCCTGCACCTGGAAAAGTGAAAGCGAAGTCGCTCAGTCGTGTCCAACTCTTTGTGACCCCGTGGACTGTAGCCCATCAAGCTCCTCTGTCCATGGGATTCTCCAGGCAAGAGTACTGGAGTGGGTTGCCATTTCCTTCTCCAGGGGATCTTCCCGACCCAGGGATTGAACCCAGGTCTCCCGCACTGCAGGCAGATGCTTTTACCTCTGAGCCACACCTGGAAAAGGTGCCTTGAAATCAAAAGCTCTTGAGGGCCTTAGACCACTAGTTAACAAATACTGGGATGTCAGAATCCTAATCACCTATGAGTCTCCCTGAAACACCTAAATCCTGACTGTTAAAACCAAACGGATCTTATCAAGTCATCCAGGATCTAAGAGTGGTCAGTGAGACTGTGGTTCCCACCCACTCCACAGTCCCAAACCCATATAACCTTCTAACATAAGTCTTGGGAACCACTAAGTACCTTTCAGTCCTGATTTAAGGATGCTTTCTTTTGTGTTCCCCTCCATCCTGAGTCCCAAAACGTTTTGCCTTTGAGTGGCGGGATCCAGAAACAAGGTAAGCCATACATCAGGGTTTCAGAGACAGTCCTCATATATTTGGGACTTCCCTGGAGAGAGAACTAAGAGAATTAACCATAACAACAGTAGCCTAATACAATATGTAGGTGATTTGCTCATAGCGAGCCCAGACTTTCCGATCCATTCTGTTCAGTCGCTCAGTCGTGTCTGACTCTGCGACCCCATGAATCGCAGCATGCCAGGCCTCCCTGTCCATCACCAACTCCCGGAGTTCACTCAGACTCATGTCCATTGAGTCCGTGATGCCATCCAGCCATCTCATCCTCAGTCGTCCCCTTCTCCTCCTGCCCCCAACCCCTCTCAGCATTAGGGTCTTTTCCAATGAGTCAACTCTTCCCATGAGGTGGCCAAAGTACTGGAGCTTCAGCTTTAGCATCATTCCTTCCAAAGAAATCCCAGGGCTGATCTCCTTCAGAATGGACTGGTTGGATCTCCTTGCAGTCCAAGGGACTCTCAAGAGTCTTCTCCAACACCACAGTTCAAAAGCATCAATTCTTCGGCATGCCTTCTTCACAGTCCAACTCTCACATCCATACATGACCACAGGAAAAACCATAGCCTTGACTAGACGGACCTTAGTCAGAAAAGTAATGCCTCTGCTTTTGAATATACTATCTAGGTTGGTCACAACTTTTCTTCCAAGGAGTAAGTGTCTTTTCATTTCATGGCTGCAGTCACCATCTGCAGTGATTTTGGAGCCCA
>SJXQ01005190.1:179018-197125 GCA_006408695.1 Aepyceros melampus | reverse complement strand
ACGAGGGGCATCTCCTCACCGCCCCTCCTGACCTGAACATGGAGGAGATGTGTAGGATGCCTCAAAATTCTCAGAATTATCAGCTCTCATCCAAGTGATATTGCTCTGCCCTAATCCTTCAACAAACATGTATTCCACACTTAGTATCAGGCACTGTTAAGTCAGAGTCCCGTCAGAAAAGGGAAACCACGTCAGTAATTGAATACTAAAAAACTACTCAGTAAGAGGTATCTAACTAAGTTAACTACTAAAAGCTGTGAAAGAGGACTCTAATAATAATCCAGAAGCAGCAAATGAGAAAGCAGCTACTACCCCTAGGCCGAAAGAGTGAATGAGGAAGAAAGTTAAGGCTCAGGAAGTCCCCTGCCCTCAACAAAAGCTGCTTCAGATCTCCTTGGAGAGTGTGCCCTGCAGCAGGACAGCAGCTTGCATCCCAGTGGCGCTCAAGACACTTGGCCAGAGGGCACAGGGGACCAGAAGGGAAGCCCCTCCCTCCTGTGATGACCAGGTAGCGCCCCTCCAGTGCCCTCTGCCAACAAAGCCAGCCACCCAAGGAGAAATGTTTAAAGGGTCCAGCTCCAGACTCACAAAGCAAGACCAAAAAGGGTAGACTTGGGTTTGAGAGACAGTAATGAATGACTTGCACTGCAAGGAGATCCAACCAGTCCATTCTGAAGGAGATCAGCCCTGGGATTTCTTTGGAAGGAATGATGCTGAAGCTGAAACTCCAGTACTTTGGCCACCTCATGAGAAGAGTTGACTCATTGGAAAAGACTCTGATGCTGGGAGGGATTGAGGGCAGGAGGAGAAGGGGACGAACAAGGATGAGATAGCTGGAAGGCATCACGGACTCAATAGACGTGAGTCTGAGTGAACTCTGGGAAGTGATGGACAGGGAGGCCTGGCGTGCTGTGATTCATGGGGTCGCAAAGAGTCGGACACGACTGAGCGACTGAACTGAACTGAACTGAATGAATGAATGACTGGCACAGACACTGTGCTGAGTCTTAGGGTCAGAGATAGAAACTAAACTCACCTGTCCAGACATTTAAAAACCCTTCTCCCTCCAACCGGGCACAAAGTTCCACATTGATTTGAGCCTTAAGATGAGGAAAAAATACTAGCCAAGTAGATTTTCTGTTGTCTCTCACCAACAGAAAATAGATCTCAATAAACCACTAATCCATTAAGGAAATCACCAAGTGGTGAGATAATAAAACCAAAATTCTCAAGCATTGCTGCCACCAATGATTGGTGGCTGTGGAAAGACTAAAATGAATACCCAAAAGTAAATTAGTAGAGAGGAAAATTAAAATGGTGCCTAAAACACCGTCTCGGGGGAGGCAAGAAAGGACACACTGGGTACAGTACTCCCATGATGACCTTGACCTCTGTTAAGCAAATCTGTTGGACATCTTGACAAAGATTTGCAAAACTGTTAAAAGATCATTTTCAGAGAAACGTGAAATAATGACTCTCCTATGAACATAAAATAGACTCATGTGAAAGATTTTATTTAACTCATTAATGAGATTTTATTTAATTCATTAATGGTGCAGTTCTAAGGAGAGTCCAAAAAAAAAAAAGAAAATACGTGTATGTAGATCCGGGAGTACTGGAATGAACTGTGCAAGTGGAAGCCAAACTGACATCTTCCAAAGTGGGCGAGAAAGTCAGTAATTCTTTCCTAGTCAGAATTAACATGTCTGTAGACAAAAATTATACTGCATTGCTAACAGTTATGTATAGTTTCCAGAGTTATGAGGTATTTCCAAAAGAATCAGAATCAGAAAATGTGGAGGAGTATATGGCACCCCACTCCAGTACTCTTGCCTGGAAAATCCAATGGACGAGGAGCCTGGTGGGCTGCAGTCCATGGGGTCGCTGAGAGTCGGACACGACTGAGCGACTTCACTTTCACTTTTCACTTTTATGCATTGGAGAAGGCAATAGCAACCCACTCCAGTATCCTTTCCTGGAGAATCCCAGGGACGGGGGAGCCCGGTGGGCTGCCGTCTATGGGGTCGCACAGAGTCGGACACGATGAAGCGACTTAGCAGCAGCAGCAGCATGCTATAGATTGTGTAGAGTTTTCTACTCGAGTACAAATTTCCTTATAGTAGCTATTATTCAAATTAGGAGAACCATTTAGAGGACTTTGAACCAAGTTCTGTGGCCCACAAGCAGCTTAAACCAGGCTGTAGAGGTCCAGCTACTTTTGTCTTCTTCCCAGTTCATCCAGACATTACAGTAGACTGTTGACTGTAGGGGTGGAGAGAACCAATTTCAGAGTCTGAACTGGATTTGAATCCTGGCTCCCACCATGTGCTAGCTGTGAAATGCTATATGTGTGTGTGTGTGTGTGTGTGTGTGTATACAGGGCTTCCCAGGTGGCGCTAGGGGTAAAGAACCCACCTCCCAGTACAGGAGACGCAAGAGACACGAGTTCAATCCATGGGTGAGGAAGATCCCCTGGAGGAGAAAATGACCACCCACTCCAGTATTCTTGCCTCAAGACTCACATGGACAGAGGAGCCTAGAGNGTGTGTGTGTGTGTGTGTGTGTGTGTGTATACAGGGCTTCCCAGGTGGCGCTAGGGGTAAAGAACCCACCTCCCAGTACAGGAGACGCAAAAGACACGAGTTCAATCCATGGGTGAGGAAGATCCCCTGGAGGAGAAAATGACCACCCACTCCAGTATTCTTGCCTCGAGACTCACATGGACAGAGGAGCCTAGAGGGCTACAGTCCTTAGGGTTGCAAAGAGTCGGACAAGACTGAAGTGACTTAGCACTTAGTGTGTATATGTGTGCGCACACACACACACACACACACACCCTCTCCCTTTTGGATCTTCTTCCCATTCAGGTCACCACAGAGCATTAAGGAGTTCCCTGTGCTGTATAGTATGTTGCCATCAGTTGTCTAGTTTATACATAATATCAATACTGTATATGCGTCGATCTCAATCTCCCAATCCCTACCATCTCCCCTTTTTCCTTTTAAAATACCAAATTATTCTTTAAAAATGAGCAGTACTTGTGGTTATCCTCAGAGAGATGTAACTCCAATAGTTACAGTGATCCCTTACATTTGATGGTAAATAGGACACTTTCACATATATTCTGATTTTAGCCTTATGTTCAAGTGAAGACTATACATTAGGCCAACATATCAACATGTGCATATGCTTAGCACAGCTAGCATCCACCAAAGACTGCATTCACTCAAAACTAATAAATTGTCCCACAGATATTAATTCCTCATTCACAAATCAGATCCCTAACCTAAAGCATCCCCAGTGGTCCACTGGAAGCCATTGAGCATATCAGGACTGTGCTTGTGTAGCCCGGCAAAGCGATTCATTATGCACCACTGTCCTTGAATTCAGTTCAGTTCAGTCGCGCAGTCATGTCCGACTCTTTGCGATCCCATGAATCGCAGCACGCCAGGCCTCCCTGTCCATCACCAACTCCCGGAGTTCACTCAGACTCACGTCCATCGAGTCAGTGATGCCATCCAGCCATCTCATCCTCTGTCGTCCCCTTCTCCTCCTGCCCTCAATCCCTCCCAGCATCAGGGTCTTTTCCAATGAGTCAACTCTTCGCATGAGGTGGCCAAAGTACTGGAGTTTCAGCTTTAGCATCATTTCTTCCAAAGAAATCCCAGGGTTGATTGTAATGAAAGTGAAAGTGTTAGTCGCTCAGTCGTGTCCAACTCTTTGTGACCCCGTGAACTGTACCCTGCCAGGCTCTTCTGTCCACGAGATTCTCCAAGCAAGAATACTGGAGTGGGTTGCCATTCCGTTCTCCAGAGGAATCTCCCTGAATCAGCAGTCGAACCCAGGTCTCCATCGTTGCAGCCAGATTCTTTACTGTCTGAGCCACCAGGGAAGCCCTATGCTTGTCATAAGAGACCTAAATAAAAAGATCAACCATAAAAATAGTAATTAATTAGCAACACATGAAAAATCTGATTTAGTGCAAATTTGAACTCTGTAGCTGATGAGGGTCAGATGTTAAGGATCTATGTTGTTAGAGGTGACACAGTACAGTGGCTGAGAGCAAGGGCCCAGGAGTCACTGGTCCAGTTGGAACTCCTCCTCCATCAGTGATTAGCTGTGTAACCTCTGGTAAGTAACTAACTTAATCCCTCAGTTCTTCAGTTTCCTCTTCTGTTAAAATGTGGATAATAAGAGAGCTAGCATTTAAGTATATTGCCAGAAAAACAGTGGCTTTCTAGGTGGCTCTGTGGTAGTCTGCCTGCAGGAGATGCAGGAGATGCGAGTTCAGTCCCTGGGTTAGGAAGATGCGCTGGGGGAAGAAAGGGCAACACACTCCAATCATCTTGCCTGGAAAATCCAGGTAAAGGAGCCTGGTGGGCTACAGTCCATGGGCTTGTAGAGTCAGACATGAACTGAGCACACGTGTGCACACACAGAATAATATTAAATGAGGTCCTAGTTTTAAAGTACTCAGAACAGTGCCTGATATATACTAGGTGGTGGTGGTGGTTTAGTCAGTCACTTGTGTCCAGCTCTTGCAACCCCATGAACTGTAGCCCTCTAGGCTCCTCTGTCCATGGGATTTCCCAGGCAAGATTACTGAAATGGGTTGCCATTTTCCTCTCTAGGGGATCTTCCCGACCCAGGAGTTGAACTCTGGTATCCTGCACTGCAGGCAGATTGCTTACTGATAGCCACTAGGGAAGACCGATACATAGTAAGCACTCAGTAAATGTTGTTTCCCATCTGTTGGGTTGATGGAGGAGTTGAGACATGAGAGGGGCTACCACATTTGTGACTGCTCTTTGAGGTTGTCCTGAATATCCTGTGTCTTTACTTTGTTACAGTCGGATGAATCCTTGTCTGTTTTTAAGGAAGCCTCACACGATCCCATCAGAGTGCTCAGCTGGCTCCGCAGAGACCTAGAAAAAAGCACAGCAGGATTCCAAGACGTTAGGTTCAAGCCCGGAGAATCATCGATCGGCAGGGAAATGGTCAGCTCAGGAGACCCATGCAAAGGTTTCTGCGTGGACTATTACAACACCACCTCCAGGGGCAGTCCAGGGAGTTTTTTAAGGAAGCCTCACACGATCCCATCAGAGTGCTCAGCTGGCTCCGCAGAGACCTAGAAAAAAGCACAGCAGGATTCCAAGACGTTAGGTTCAAGCCCGGAGAATCATCGATCGGCAGGGAAATGGTCAGCTCAGGAGACCCATGCAAAGGTTTCTGCGTGGACTATTACAACACCACCTCCAGGGGCAGTCCAGGGAGGCTGCATTTTGAGATGAGTCACAGAGAGAACCCACACCAGGGCCCCAGCACGCACACCGGTAATGGGAGCTCCATAGACGAAGTCTCCTTCTACGCCAACCGCCTCACAAATCTTGTCATCGCCATGGCCCGCAAGGAGATCAACGAGAAGATTGACGGCTCTGAGAACAGGTGTGTCCACCAGTCACTGTACATGGGGGACAAGCCCCCACCCAACAAGAGCCTGAGCAAGGTGGCGTCAGAGCTGGTGAATGAGACCGTCACCGCGTGCTCCAAAAACACCCCACCGGATAAGGCTCCGGGCTCTGGTGACAGAGCCTCGGGGACATTACAGAGCCCCCCAAATTTAAAATACAAAAGCACCTTGAAGATCAAGGAGAGCACCAAGGGAGCGAGGGGTCCAGATGACAGGCCTAGCTCTAAGAAGTCTTTCTTCTACAAGGAAGTATTCGAATCTCGTAACGCGGGCGATGCCGAAGAGGGAGGAAGGACCTTACCAGCAGAGAGAAAGATGTTCAGAGGGTATGAAAGGCCCGACGACTTCACAGCTTCCGTCAGTCAAGGGATCATGACCTATGCCAACAGTGTGGTGTCCGACATGATGGTCTCCATCATGAAGACCCTGAAGATCCAGGTGAAGGACACGACCATTGCCACCATCGTCCTGAAGAAGGTCCTGCTCAAGCATGCCAAAGAGGTGGTCTCCGACCTCATCGACTCCTTCATGAAGAACCTCCACAACGTCACGGGCAGCCTCATGACGGACACGGACTTTGTCTCAGCCGTGAAAAGAAGCTTCTTCTCTCATGGAAGCCAGAAGCCACGGACATCATGGACGCCATGCTGGGGAAACTCTACTCGGTGATATTTGCCAAGAAAACCCCTGAGACAGTCAGGAAAACCAAGGATAAGTCTGAAAGTTACTCCCTCGTCTCTATGAAAGGGATGGGTGACCCTAAACACCGAAACGTCAACTTCGCCTCCATGAAATCAGAAGGTAAAGTGAGGGAGAGAGTATGCACCCCCACGCCCAAACCCGAGAAGTCCTGTGTGGAAACTCTGGGGGAACACATTATCAAAGAGGGGCTGACCGTGTGGCACAACAGCCAGCAGAAGGAAGGCATACCTTCATACTTCCAGGGCTCACCCTTCGTAGCTCCCAAAAGACAGCACAAACCTGTGCCGAACTTTCCCCTGGGGTTCCCTTCTGACCCCTGCCACTTCAGCCTCCCTATGCAGTGCCCAGAAAAACCTGAGAATTTTATGTGCAACTCAGACTCCTGGGCCAAGGACCTGCTTGTGTCTGCCTTACTTCTGATCCAATACCACCTGGCCCAGGGAGGAAACATGGACACACAGAGCTTCCTCGAAGCTGCCGGCACCTCCAACCTGTATCCCACAAAGTCCCTGGGCGTGTCCCATGAGTCCAGCCCCCGGTCTCCCCAAATGGGAGCTAACCCAGAAGAAGTGGAGAAGAAGGACCTAATGAGCGTTTTCTTCAACTTTATCCGGAACTTGCTCAGTGAGACCATTTTCAAGAGCGACCATAGCTGTGATCCCAAGGCAACCAAGGAAGACAGCCCCCAGTGTGAAAGACCCGTCACCCCTTCTCCCGCCAAATTAAATGAATGTGATGAGCCTGGGGGTGCTTTTGCGGGGCTCACCAAGATGGTGGCTAACAAACTTGACGGCCACGTGAACGGGCAGCTGGTAGACCATCTGATGGACTCAGTGATGAAGTTGTGTCTCATCATTGCCAGGTCCTGCGACTCTCCGTTGGCAGAACTGGAAGACGACAAGTCCGGGGACGCCAGCAGGCCGACGTCAGCCTTCCCAGAGAGTTATACGAGTGTTTGTCCACCAAGGGCACAGGGACTGCAGAGGCGCTCCTACAGAATGCCTATCAGGCTATCCACAACGAACTGAGGAGTCTATCAGCACAGCCCCCCGAAGGGTGCACAGCACCCAAAGTGATCGTCAGCAACCACAACCTGACTGACACGGTGCAGAACAAGCAGCTCCAAGCCGTTCTTCAGTGGGTAGCCGCCTCTGAGCTCAACGTCCCTATTCTGTACTTTGCCGGTGATGACGAAGGAATCCAGGAGAAGGTAAGGTGGTAGAGCCAGGAATTTGGAGAAGATTGATTAGGGTTAATTAGGGTTTTAAGTGCTTTTTCTTTCTAAATGGGAAGATAGGCCCAAGAAGGGTAGTATGGGAACAGTAAATATTCAAAGCTCAAAACTCATAGCGTAGCCAATGGGTAAATTAAAACTAGATTTTGCCCGATAAGAGGTATGTCAAAGAGAAAAGAAGATACACATTTTTTTTTCTCTTTCTTTCTGTGTATCTAGATGGGAATGCACAAATAAGGAGCCTCCAAATGAGTTGGTGAAAGAATCAGAGTAAGGTCTGGGCTCAGACTGAACTCTGGGTAGGACAGCTTTGCCCAAAGAATGAGAAGGAAACGCTGGGATGTGTCCCAGGGATGTGTTAGCTGGGGGCAAAGGGTTTAGTTTCATGGTGTTTTCAAGCCTATCATACCTCTCTTTGCTGGTGATCCAGGAGCCATTGGGGATTTGAAGGGATTCAATAAATAGCATCCCTCTTCCCCTCACCCTAAATTCTGAATCAATCGATAAGACTAAAGAATAAGGCAGACAGAAAATCAGCTTATTATTGTTCTTACTGATAAAGCTAAGTGTGCTTTCTACCTCCTTTCTTCTCCCAATTTAGGCCTCAAAACTGCTCATGGAAGGGAAGTTTTGAGTCTGGGAAGCTTTTGTTTATGTAGTTGGTGCTCCATGCTAATGAGGGGGAATTAAGAGACCACTCCCACAATATACACAGTCTCTCTCTCTCTCAGGGTTGTTTTTTTTTTTTTTTTTTCAACATTACTTTCTCTCAATTAAGAGAAGTGGAACAATGACATTTACCAATTAAGTAATAGGAGCTGGCACCAGAGGCTGGGGTTATTATAAAAAGCATCCATCCTCTTAGAAACCAGAGGATATGGAGGAAAAGGCTTTCTCTGTTTGATGCATGGGGTTAGTAGCACTTATAACTGGGTTACTTGATATATCTGATGACCAGGAAGACACAGGACTGTACTGCACACAGAATAGGCTACGCTCAGCTTAAACGAGAAACTGTCTCTCCTGTCAACTTGCTCCTTTTGCAGCAACAGTACTCTGTAGGCTTGTTCCTTGCGTGTCTGTACAACAGCGTTGGCAAGTGCAAAACCTCAGGCTCCCCTCCTGACCTACTGAATCAGAATCTTTAGCAAAGCCCCCCGTTGATCTGTATACCTGTTCCACACTGGGCCAGAGGACAGAACATGGAGATCTAATCAAGTATAAGCACTCTTATACTTGCTTAGCAAGTTCTGTCTGTTCACAGTTTTTCCAGTCTGTAAAACAAATTATTTTGTGTGTGTGTGCTTAGTCACTCAGTTGTTTCTGACTCTTTGCGACCCCATGGACTCCTGCCTGCCAGCCTCCTCTATCCATGGGATTCTCCAGACAAGAATATTGGAGTGAGTTGCCATTCCCTTCTCCAGAAGATCTCCCTAACCCTGGGATCCAACCCAGGTCTCCTGCATGGCAGGCAGATTCTTTACTCTCTGAGCCACCAAATTACTTTGAGGTGAGGTGAGGTGAAGTCGCTCAGTCATGTCCGACTCTTTGCGACCCCGTGGACTGTAACCTACTAAGCTTCTCAATCCATGGGATTCTCCAGGCAAGAATACTGGAGTGGATTGCCATTTCCTTCTCCAGAGGATCTTCCCAACCCAGGGATCAAACCCAGTTCTCCCACATTGGAGGCAGACGCTTTAACCTCTGAGCCATTGCAATTAGCAGAGGAGCCAATATTCAGGAAAGCTTTAGATTAATGAAAAAATCTAAAAAGAAGCATAGCTTTCACATGTACAATGTGTGAAACAGGCTTTGTTCTGACACCATCTTTTCAGTCTACCTCATTCAATGTAACAATCATAATACATTCTTATTCTAGTTTTAGATTAGTTTGAATTAGAATGTCTATGATACAATTCTCTAGAATGAGACAACAGACTTGCAGGCTTTCTTCTACAAACACACACACACACACACACACATTTTCTTAAAGGAAAAGAGTGGGAAACATAGGCAACAGCACATGCAAATGTCACCTAGTGAGTAGATTTGTCCTGAGCAGCAGCATATTTTTAAGAAAAGTTGGCTGGCGTATACATCAAAGAAATTATGTAAATATAAGTTGCGAATTTTTTTTGAAAGAGACTTAATTAATATAGGCAACTATTTTCATGCTAATGCTGGTGATTAAATCTGGTCATACCAGCATATCAATGAGCCCAATTCCTTTAAACAAATTTGTATCCATTTTAAAAAACTGTTGGTCATGCCCTGCAGCATATAGGATCATGGTTCCCCGGCCAGGGATGGAACTCAGGACTCCTGTATTGACAGCGAGGAGTCTTAACCATTGGACTTCCATGGAAGTCCCTGTATCCATTTTTGAATTGGTAATGTGTACATACTTCAAAATCCAAAGGCAAACACACAAAACATGGACAATTAAAATTAAGGACTTTTTCTCATTTTTATCTCCCCATTCATGGTTCCCCGGCCAGGGATGGAACTCAGGACTCCTGTATTGACAGCAAGGAGTCTTAACCATTGGACTTCCATGGAAGTCCCTGTATCCATTTTTGAATTGGTAATGTGTACATACTTCAAAATCCAAAGGCAAACACACAAAACATGGACAATTAAAATTAAGGACTTTTTCTCATTTTTATCTCCCCATTCCGTTGCCCTCCCTGGAGAAAACCATTCTGATCAATTTCTTGTTTATCTTTCCAAAAATGCTTATGCAGCATACAAGTTAATACATATTTGTTCAGTTGCTAAGTCATGTCTGAATCTTTGTGACCCCATGGACTGTAGCCCACCAGGCTCCTCTGTCCCTGGGATTTCCCAGGCAGGAATACTGGAACAGGTTGCCATTTCCTTCACCAGGGCGCACCAATTCGAACACCTATTAAAATAAAATGAAAGCACCTGTTTCCCACATAGTAACTAACCCATGGTGCATGCCAAACTTTTGGTCTTTACCAAGTGTTGCCTTACTTTGCACTTATCTTTTTAGGAATGAGGGTGAATATCTTTTCATGTGTTTAAGAGCCATTCTTGGTTTTTAAAAAATACTTATTTGGCTGCACTGAGCCCTTTTTGTGAACTTTTAGCGTGGCATCTGGAATCCAGTTCCTGGACAAGGACTCGAACCCAGGTTCACTGCCTTGGGAGCTCAGTGTCTTAGCCACTGAGCCACCAGGGAAGTCCCTAAGAGCCATTTTTGAATTTCCTTTTTCATGGGTGAATCATTTGTTTGTAAACTCTGCCCATTTGTTTTTTTGCTAGGTTGTTGGTCTTTTCTTATGGATCTGTGAGAGTTTTACATAATACAAGGAAAATAGCCTTTGTGACATTACATATGACTTTTTAAGTCATTTGACTTTTGATTGATGTTTCATTTTGTTGCTTTTGCCATGAAGAATTATTTTAAATGTTTACATGGTCAAATATGATAGTTCATCTTTATTTTTCCTAGATTTTGTGTCATATTTTGGAAAACATTCTCCACTACAAGACAGTAACAAAACTTCCCCATATGTTCTTTCTCCTAGCACAATTATGATTTTTTAAAAAATGTTTAAGGCTTTGATCCATTTCAAATTCATTTTTATACAAGGTGTGACATAGGAATTCAGTCTTATTTTTTTCCAGATACCTATATGTCTTTGTTTTTTCCCTAAGCTTTCTGTTCTATTCCATTGAGTCATTCATCTGTTCTTACTAGTTTAATTCTATTTTAATAGCATATTGCTTTAATTATTATAATTCTGTCATATGTCTTAATATTGATAGGACTAGAGACTCCTTATTTCTCTGTCTCAGAATTTTCTAGGCTATGTTTCTCAGTTTCACCCCCAGCCACTGGTAACCATCAACCTGCTTTCTATCATTACAGATTTGCCTTTCATTTTAGAAAATAATGGAATCATAAAGTATGTAGCCTTTTACATATGGCTCTCCACTATTAGCATAAGGTTTTTGAGGTTTATCCATGTTGCAGTATGTATCAGCAGTTCATTCCTTTTATTGCTGAATAGAATTTCATTGTATATGTTTTCTCTATCGACTCACCAATTAATAGACATTGGGGTTATTTCCATTATTTTGCTATTATGATTAATGCCTCTATGAACGTCACATACAAGTCTTTGTATGGATATACATTTTCACTTCTCTTGGGTGACAAGGAGTGTAACTGCTGCATTTTATGGTAAGTATACTTTCTTAAGAAACTGTTCAACTGTTTTCCAAAGAAGCTGTACCATTTTATATTCCTACCAGCAATTTCGTTGATTTCAATTTCTCCATATCCTCATCAACATTATTCTGTTCTGTTTTTAATTATAACTGTTACAGTGGTTTTTGATTGTGGATTTAATATGACATACATACATTAAAATGACTAAAGATGTTGAGCATCTTTTTATGTGCTGATTAGCCATTCATATATAATCTTTGGTGAATTGTCTATGTAAATTGTAAATCTTTTATCCATACTTTGACTGGGTTGTTAGAAAGTTACAAGAATTCTTGATGTATTCTGGATACAAGTCCTTCACCGGATATATATATTTTGCAAATACTTTGTCTGGAGCTTTTTTTTTTTTTTTTACTTAATGGAGTGTTTCAAAGAGCAGAAGTTCTTAACAATGACATCTAGTTTAGTTTTTACCTTCATTGCTTGTACGTGCGATGTCATATCAAATAAACCTTTGCCTAACTCCACTGTCCTCTACTGGAGGCAGTTTTGCCCCTAAGGGACATTTGGCAATGCCTGGAGACGTATTTTGTTGTCACAACTGGGAAAGGAGGGGAGTTTAGCAGGAAGAGGGCAAATGAAAGTATTAGTCACTCAGTCGTTGTCCAACTGTTTGCGACCCCATAGGCAAGAATACTGGAGTGAGTTGCCATTTCCTTCTCCACGGGATCTTCCCAACCCAGTGATTGAACAGTTAGTTATGTTTAGCCTGCTTTTCCTTTTATTGTCTTCTTTTGAATTATTTTTAAACATTTTTCAGTGTTCCCTTTTAATCCATCTGTTGTCTTTTGCTATATCTCTTTGTATAGTTTTTTAATGGTTTCTTTGGGTACCACAATCCACATACTTAACTTGTCAGAGTCTACTTAGAGTCAACAGTGACCGCTTAGGCTAGAATGTAGAAATCTTCCTGCCCTATGGGGCCCTTCACCCTTCTGCCTGAGGCTGCTGTTATTTTATGTAATTAGCTGCCTAAAATCTATTTAATTTTATCACCTAAAATCCTTAGGCAATATTATTTTTGCTTTCAACCATAAGACATATTTTAAAGAATGGAGGCAAATCATTCATCATTTGTCCTGAGATTTTTACCATTTCTGTTGCTGTTGGTTTGCTCCTCATGTTCCCAGTTTCTTTCTGATACCATTTTCCTTCTGTGCAAGGAAACAGAATGCATTTTTCTGGTGATGAATTATCTTAATTTAATCTGAAGTTTCATTTGACCTTCATTCCTGAGGCATATGTTTGCTGGACATAGAATTCTGGTTTGACAGTTCTTTTCTTTTAGTGGTTAGAAAGTGCTGTTTCACTCCTCAGTCCTCTGTGGTTTTTGATGAGAAATTTGCTGTCATTGGCACTGTTGTTCCCTCATGTATAATGTGCCATTTGTCACTGGCCACTTTCAGATCTTTTCCTCTTTTTCTTAAACAGAATGCATTTTTCTGGTGATGAATTATCTTAATTTAATCTGAAGTTTCATTTGACCTTCATTCCTGAGGCATATGTTTGCTGGACATAGAATTCTGGTTTGACAGTTCTTTTCTTTTAGTGGTTAGAAAGTGCTGTTTCACTCCTCAGTCCTCTGTGGTTTTTGATGAGAAATTTGCTGTCATTGGCACTGTTGTTCCCTCATGTATAATGTGCCATTTGTCACTGGCCACTTTTAGATCTTTTCCTCTTTTTCTTTCAGTTCAGTTCAGTCGCTCAGATGTGTCTGACTCTGCGACCCCATGGACCACAGCATGCCAGGCCTCCCTGTCCATCCCCAACTCCTGGAGTTTACCCAAACTCATGTCCATTGAGTCAGTGATGCCATCCAACCATCTCATCCTCTGTCATCCCCTTCTCCTCCTGCCCTCAATCTTTCCCAGCATCAGGGTCTTTTCCAATGAGTCAGCTCTTTGCAGCAGGTGGCCAAAGTATTAGTTTTCAGCAATTTGATGGTGATAGGTCTTGAAGTGAATTATGGGGGTTCATCATATTTCAAGTTCACTATGCTTCTTGAATTTGTCTGTATGTTTATTAGAAAATTGGGGAAGCTTTCATGCATTATTTCTTTAAATATATTTCTGTACTACCCTTTTTCTTCTCTAAGGACATAAATGTAAAACCCTCTGGAACTGTCCCACAGGCCCCTGAACTCTGCTTATTTTCTCAATCTTTTTGAAAGAGCCTTATTCCATCTCTTACACTGTTCAATACGTTAATTTCTATTGCTCTGTCTTTGGTTTTCCTGTGTTTCCTTACTCATCTCCATCTATTCTTCATTTTGGATTTGGTGTTATTGTTTAGCTGTACAATGACCATGTTTAACTGTACAATGACCAGCTGTACAATGAGTCTTCATTCTGTCTCCTCTTTGCAGAGACTTGTCTTTCCATCTGTTTCAAGAGTATCCTTATGCACTTCAGGTCTCTGCCTGGAATTTCCCCTGAGAAAGCACCTGATATTTGGCCTGTTAATCTGCCCTTTGAACTTCTCACAGAGTCAGTTGCAGAACACACAAAATGGAAAGCTGGTTCATTTGTTACCACACAGATTCCAGATGAATGCCAATATACTGGGCTCATATGAGAATACTTGCTTGGGCTTTTCTCATTTTATGCCTGGTAAGAGGATTAAACATAGGGTTCAGAGACTTGGGTATGAGCAGTGCCTCCGCTGATTTCTGGCCCTGTATTACTGACAACCGTCACCTCGCCGGGCAACATTTTCATGGGGGTTGAATGCATCTTTGAGTCACCTTCCTGCTCTATCACACCAGGGCTCTCTGGCCTACGGGCTGAGAAAGCAGCATCTACATTATCCTATGGCTCTTTCTCTCCTGTCTGTGTTGGTCTCTGGGCGGTGATGGGAGCCCATTTTCTGGTGTTACAGTGAGCTTAAGAACTTCAGAATCCTTAGAAGGCATGAACACCATTGATCAAACAGCCACTGGAGGCAGGAAGTTTTAGTCTTTGTGGGACATCTTCCATATCACGGACATGGGGTTGTCGTTTAAATGAAGGGCGATGGAACCCACTTTCTTTTGTCAGACAAGCCAGCGAGTGTCTCGGTTTTGGAAGTCGTCTCAGCATCTCCCTGGAGGCCCTCCCGCGGCCAGGGGCCGCCCCCTGCTCTCTGGCCTTGCAGGCCCCGCCAGACCCTCGGTGGGATGCTCTGCCTCCTCGACTTCCGCTTCCCTTCCCTCCCTCAGCTACTTCAGCTCTCGGCAGCCGCCGTGGAAAGGGGCGCAGCGTAGGTGAGGTCCTGCAGTCGGTGCTGCGGTACGAGAAGGAGCGACAGCTGGACGAGGCGGTGGGCAACGTCACACGGCTGCAGCTGCTGGACTGGCTGATGGTGAACCTGTGATGGGGCCCGCCGCCGGCCCGCCCTTCGCCCTCGCTGCCCGGCCCCCCTCTCCCGCCTCCTCACAGAGCCCCGACATTATCTTCCCACCACTCACATCTAAGACACGTCATCGTGCGCTAGTCCCTGCATTTTGCAGATATTCTTGTCCATGCGAGCAAGGACGTAAAATAAAAATTACAAGTAAATGGCTCCGAGCGTTTGGTTTCCTGGGATCCAATGGGACCAACACCTGCGGGCTAAATCGCTCAGTCGTGTCCGACTCTTTGTGACTCCATGGACTGTAGCCCACCAGGCTCCTCAGTCCATGGAATTCTCCAGGGAAGAGTCCTGGAGTGGGTTGCCATTTCCTTCTCCAGGGGATCTTCCTGACCCAGGGATCAAACCTGGATCTCCCGCATTGCAGGCAGACGCTTTACCGTCTGAGCCACAGAGCTATGGTCAATTAAGTCTCTTCAAGGAGAATGTCCTTTATTATTTAACCTCTTGCATGCATGCATGCCAAGTCACTACAGTCATGTCTGACTCTCACAACCACATATATCCCATCAGGCTTCTCTGTCCATGGGATTTCCCAGGCAAGAATCCAGAGTGGGTTGCTATTTCCTACTCCAGGGGACCTTCCCGACCCAGAGATCGAACCTACGTCTCATCATGTCGCCTGCGTTTGCAGGCCAGTTCTTTACTCCTAGCGAGACCTGTCAGTTCAGTTGCTCATTGGTATCCGACTCTTTGCAACCCCATGGACTGCAGCAGGTCAAGCCTCCCTGTCCATCACCAACTCCCAGAGTTTACCTAAACTCATGTCCATTGAGTCAGTGATGCCATCCAACCAGCGCATCCTCTGTGTGTCCCCTTTTCCTCCCACCTTCAATCTTTCCCAGCATCAGGGTCTTTTCAATTAGTCGGTTCGAGACCTGGGAAGCCCCAAGGGGACAAGAAGAAGAAGCAGTCTCAGGAATGAAAGAGAGTCCAATGGTTAGCAGAGTAAAAGTACTGCCTGCCTGAGAGCCCAGCCGAACACTAGTGGGCCTGTTGTCTATGGATACACACTTCCCATCGACCCATCAGTGACTTGTGACTTACCTGCTTTAAAGGGGTCCCTAATAAGCCACAGTTTGTCAAGAGTTATTTCAGCCCTTTGTAACCATGTACATACTTTTCAATATCCAATCTGAATCCTTTAAATTAGGCAACCAGGACCTGGCTCCTTGTCCTATCTCCCCAGAACTGTCCATCTCACCTTTATCCTTGGTTGCAGACTCTCAGGGTCCAAAAAGGTCCAGAGGACCTGAGTTCAGTGGCCAGTCCTGTACCTCTCCAGATAGAAGACGTGGGACAAGTCACCTGTTAGGACACTGCTCTGACTTAATGTCCATATCACCCTGCTTTAGAAGCACTTTCTAAATTATATGTTCTCCAGCTATTTTACATTCTCCATCCTTCCTTCTAGAAACTTCCTCCTCCTCTGGTTTCTAGGTTTCCTATTTTTCTGCATCTCTCTGGGCCTCTACTCAACCCCTTACATGTTTCTCTCTCCCAGGATTTGACCCTCTTGACCCTCCACTGTTCTCAACCATCTTCCCCGGGTGATCTCACCCGAACCCAATGGCTTCAGTCACCCAATGTCTCCCTTCATGGACTATTACACAGTGATTAAAATGAAAACTATGAAGCCAAGTATATATCCCAGATTGTTTCTAACATTATGATCTTGAGTTTCTTTTGCACACATTTATCTGTACTGTAATTACAACCATATACAGACTGAGTTCACATAGGCAGACTAGAAGGGCAGGCGGTGGATGAGTGTTCACATCCTGTAGCTTGCTCATCTTCTGACCCTGCTCCACGTGGTCTTACAGAAGCATCAGTCATGGGGCTTGTAATCCGGCTGGCCAATTGGAGAACCCCAATATCTAGACGCAGTGATGGCTTCAAATCCAATTACTTCTGAGACTTTCCTACTAGCAGGAAGACTGCTACTTTTGATGGGATGATAGTGGTCATTTTAACTCCTGGGCAGAGCTTCTCTTCAGAATGAAGTCAACCATAAATGAAGCAAGACTAAGAGGGAGTGAGAGCATCTGAGCTCCATGATCTTGTCTGAATTCCTGCTGTGTCTCCATTTACCCATCCTGATTCCCCACAGTCAGGAAAACCAATAAATGCCCTGTTGTTTAAATGAGTTGGAACTTGGCTTCTGTCACTCCCAGAACAGAATTCTAACTGGCATAGGTGAACTCGGGCAAGAGGGGAAAAGTGGATTATTATTTAGACTTCTCTTAGTGATGCTGTTCTTTTAGTACTCTTAGTGATGCTCCCCTGGTGACTCAGAAGGTAAAGAATCTCCCTGCAAAGCAGGAGACCCAGGTTCAATTCCTGGGTTGGGAAGACCCCCTGGAGAAGAAAATGGCAACCCACCCCAGTACTGGACTGAAGAGCCTAAAGAATCCCATGGACAGAGGAGCCTGGTGGGCTGTCGTCCATGGGGTCACAGAGAGTCAGATATGACTGAGCAACTAACGCTTTCACTTTTACTAGTGATGCTGTAACATTGAGCACTTAGCTCTCTCCCTGAGACAGACCAGGACCTGGGACCCTTAGTTGCAGTGCTTGCACCTGGACACACCTCTCCTCCAGCAACAAAATACAAAGAAACTGTATGGGACTAAAAATAACCATGTGTATGTGCAGTTGGGAGCAAATTCTGGACCCAAAAGATACAAAGAGACCAACAAATCCACTGTCACTTTTGAAGAGCCTGGAGCCAAAACAGGGGGTCAGGAGCAAAAGCAGGGTACTGAGCATATCCCCTGCCCACACCACCACCTAAGAGATGGGCAAGCCACTTCTCCAGCCCAAACCCTGGACACACCCATACCCTGTACCCTTGCCCCACACTTAAGGACCCAGGGAGTGAGCAAGGGAATCTGCTGTCTGTGCTCGCCCCCTACTCCAGCAGCAGGGACCCCAATAAAACTTTGCCTGAATTTCCTCTCTGGCCTCCAATCAATTTCTAGTTATTGGGGAGAGCCAAGAACTCTGGTCAGTAACATCCCCTCCCCCCCAACCCCCACCCTACTCCATGT